>JAODUO010002385.1:17500-20301 GCA_025642075.2 Ridgeia piscesae
TAAGCTGCAGTTTAATGTGTGCAGTAACAAGGTGGTGATTGCTGCCAACATATCCGCTCCTCTTCTGTAATGTAAGTACTTTATGTGACAGTAGAATACAGCACAATGTAAGTTCGCCATGTAACAGTAGAGTATGGCACAATGTAATTATACCTTGTGACCGTAGAGTATGGCACTATGTAAGTATGGCATATGACATTCAAGTATGACACAGTGTAAGTACAGCACGAGTCAGTCGAATACGGCACAATGTAAGTAAGGCATATAACATTCGAGAAAGGCATAATGTAATTATTCATGTGACAGTAACGTGACAATGAGTATGGTCCAGTGTGAGTACACCATGTGACAGTAATGAGACGGTAGAATATGGGAAAATGTGACTATTTCATGTGATGATAGAGAGTGCAGCACAGTACAAGTTCATTATGTGATGACAACTTATTCTGTAATTACTTGTTCTCTGACTTTTCTTGTATACAACAGACATGTCTGACCTGAGTGTTGTTGTGTATAATCGACAGGTTTGTCCGATATATATAGTTGTATGTAATAGATAGTTCCATCCTAAGTAAGAATTGTTGTACATAACAGATAGGTGTGATGAAAGTGAGTGTTGCTGTGTTCAGAGATGGCAGTGCCAAAGCTGAGGTGATTGGCACAGGGGGTGTAGAATAGGAGGAGTCTCAGAGGTGGTTCAGTTCCTCCACTGTGAGGCGAAGAAACAAGTGGTGCTCGGGATGAACAGAGAACCCATGATGAGCTGGCAACAGACTAGTCTCTCTCTCCCCGCCTGCCTGCCTGCCTGCCTGCCTGCCTGCCTGGCCCGCCTGCCTGCCTGCCTGCCTGCCTGCCTGCCTGCCTGCCTGCCTGCCTGCCTGCCTGCCTGCCTGCCTGCCTGCCTGCCTGCCTGCCTGCCTGCCTGCCTGCCTGCCTGCCTGCCTGCCTGCCTCCTCCTGCCTGCCTGCCTGCCTGCCTGCCTGCCTGCCTGCCTGCCTGCCTGCCTGCCTGCCTGCCTGCCTGCCTGCCTGCCTGCCTGCCTTCTGCCTCCCGCCCCCTCCCGCTGCCTCCTGCCTGCCCGCCTCCTGCCTGCCTCTGTCTTCTGCTTCTGTCTCTCTGTCTGTCTCCTTTCTCTCCTCTCTTCTCTCTCTCTTGCTCTGTCTCTCTGTCTTGTTGTCTGTTGTCTGCTGTCTCTGTCTTCTGTCTCTTTTCTCTCTGTTGCTCTCTCTCTCTCCTTTTCTCTTCCTCTCTCGTCTCGCTCTGCTCGTCTCTCTCTCCCCTCTCTCTCTCTCTCTCCTCTCTCTCTCTCTCTCTCTCTCTCTCTCTCTCTCTCTCTCTCTCTCTCTCCTTTTCTTTTCTTCTCTTCTCTGTCTCTGTCTGCTTCTCCACCCTCTCTCTATCCTCTCTCTCTGTCTGTGTCTCTCTCTCTCTCTTCTCTTCTTCCCTCTTTCTCTCTCTCTCTCTCTCTCTCCTCTCTCTCTCTCTCTCTCTCTCTCTCTCTTTTCTTTTCTTTTCCCCCTCTTCTTTATTCCTCCCTCCCCCCTTTCTTTTTTCTTTATTTTCCCCTTTCCCTTCCCTTTCAATTTCCCCCCCTTTCTATTCCATTTTCCCTCATTTTTGTCCCCTTTCCCTTTTTTCCCTTTTCCCCCATTTCCCGCCTGCCTGCCTGCCTGCCTGCCTGCCTGCTGCCTGCCTGCCTGCCTGCCTGCCCGCCTGCCTGCCTGCCTGCCTGCCTGCCTGCCTGCCTGCCTGCCTGCCTGCCTGCCTGCCTGCCTGCCTGCCTGCCTGCCTGCCTGCCTGCCTGCCTGCCTGCCTGCCTGCCTGCCTGCCTGCCTGCCTTTGGGGCCCGCCCTGCCTGCCTGCCTGCCTGCCTGCCTGCCTGCCTGCCTGCCTGCCTGCCTGCCTGCCTGCCTGCCTGCCTGCCTGCCTGCCTGCCTGCCTGCCTGCCTCTGCTGTGGTTTTCTCTTTGTGTCTCTCTGTCTGTCTCTGAGTCACTCTGTCACTGTCTCTCTGTCTGCGTCTGCCTGTCTCTCTGCCTGTCTCTCTGTCCGTGTCTCTGCCCACCTCCCTCTCTGTCTCCCTTGTCTCCCTGTCCATCTCCCAGTCCATCTCCTTTTCCGTCTCCCTGTCCATCCATTTTTCCTATCCCTCCGTCTCTGTCTCTGTCCCTGTCCCTGTTTCTCTCTGTTGCTCTCTCTCTCTCTCTCTCTCTCTCTCTCTCTCTCTCTCTCTCTCTCTCTCTCTCTCTCTCTCTCTCTCTCTCTCTCTCTCTCTCTCTCTCTCTCTCTCTCTCTCTCTCTCTCTCTCTCTCTCTCCTTCTCTCTCTCTCCTCTTCTCTCTCTCTCTCGCTCTCTCTCGCTCTCTCTCCTCTCTCTGTCTCTGTCTGCTTCTCCACCCTCTCTCTATCACTCTCTCTCTCTCTCTCTTCTCTCTCTCTCTCTCTCTCTCTCTGTCTCCTTCTCCACCCTCTCTCTCTCTCTCTCTCTCTCTCAATCTCTCCCTCCTCTATCTCATTCCATCCCTCCCATTCTCTTTCTCATCCTTTCCCTGTCCCTTTCAGTGTCCCTTTCTATGTCCATTTCCCTCATTGTGTCCCTCCCTCCCTCTCACAACCGTTTCTGACCTCAGTGAATAAAAGTGATGTCACACTGTCAGGGAAGCTGTTAACTGTGGCTGCTTCGAGCCAGTGCAGTGACAGTGTGACATGGTGTGACACAGTGTGACACGGTATGGTGTACTAAGTTGAATAAAGAATCTTGTCTGTGTTTGTAGAATGTGTGAGAACTGGAGGATAACCCAAT
>JAODUO010002386.1:0-16760 GCA_025642075.2 Ridgeia piscesae
GCAACCAAGCAACCCAAACAACCCCAACCAAGCAACCAAGCAACCAAGCAACCAAGCAACCAAGCAACCAAGCAACCAGCCAAGCACCAAGCACCAAAAAAGCAACCAAGCAACCAAGCAACCAAGCAACCAAGCAACCAAGCAACCAAGCAACCAAGCAACCAAGCAACCAAGCAACCAAGCAACCAAGCAACCAAGCAACCAAGCAACCAAGCAAACATGCAACCAAACAACGAAGCAACCAAGCAACCAAGCAACGAAGTAACCAGCAACCAAGTAACAAAGCAATCAAGTAACCAAGCAATCAAATAACCAATAGCCATGTAACCATGTACTTAAGTAACCAAGTAATCAAGTAACCAAGTAACCAAGTAACCAAGTAACCAAGTAACCAAGTAACCAAGTAACCAAGTAACCAAGTAACCAAGTAACCAAGTAACCAAGTAACCAAGTAACCAACTAACCAAGTAACCAAGTAACCAAGTAACCAGGTAACCAAGTAACCAAGTAACCATGTAATAAAGTAACAAAGTAACAAAGTAACAAAGTAACCAATTAGCCAAGCAATCAAGCAACCAAGCAACCTAGCAACCAAGCAACCAAGCAACCAAGCAACCAAGCAACCGAGCAACCAAGCAACCAAGCAACCAAGCAACCAAGCAACCAAGCAACCAAGCAACCAAGCAACCAAGCAACCAAGCAACCAAGCAACCAAGCAACCAAGCAACCAAGCAACAAAGTAAAAAAGCAACCAAGTAAACAGGCAAACAAGTAACCAACTAACGAAGTAACCAAGCAACCAAATAACCAAGCAACCAAGTAAATAAATAAGCATATAACCAAATAACTAAGCATCCAAGTAAACAAGCAACCAAGTAAACAAGCAGCCAAGTAACCAAGCAACCAAGCAACCAAATAACCAAGCAACCAACCAACCAACCAAGTACCCAAGTAAGCAAGTAAGCAAGCAACCAATTAACCAAGTAATCAAGTAACCAAATAACCAAGTAACCAAGTAAGCAGGTAACAAAGTATCATCGAAGTAACCACGTATCCAAGCAACCAAGTAACCAAGTAACCAAGTAAAACATTACCAAGTAACCAAGGATCCATGCAACCAAGTAAACAAGCAACCAAGCAACCAATCAACCAAGTTACCAAGCAACCAAGCAACCAAGCAACCATGCAACCAAGCAACCAAGAAACCAAGCAACCAAGCAACCAAGCAACCAAGCAACCAAGCAACCAAGCAACCAAGCAACCAAGCAACCAAGCAACCAAGCAACCACGCAACCAAGCAACCAAGCAACCAAGCAACCAAGCAACCAAGCAACCAAGCAAACATAGCAAACAAGCAACCAAGCAACCAAGCAACCAAGCAACCAAGCAACCAAGCAACCAAGCAACCAAGCAACCAAGCAACCAAGCAACCAAGCAACCAAGCAACCAAGCAACCAAGCAACCAAGCAACCAAGCAACCAAGCAAACATGCAACCAAACAACGAAGCAACCAAGCAACCAAGCCACGAAGTAACCAGCAACCAAGTAACCAAGCAATCAAGTAACCAAGCAATCAAATAACCAATAGCCATGTAACCATGTACTTAAGTAACCAAGTAATCCAAGTAACCAAGTAACCAAGTAACCAAGTAACCAAGTAACCAAGTAACCAAGTAACCAAGTAACCAAGTAACCAAGTAACCATGTAACCAAGTAACCAAGTAACCAAGTAACCAAGTAACCAAGTAACCAAGTAACCAAGTAACCAACTAACCAAGTAACCAAGTAACCAAGTAACCAGGTAACCAAGTAACAAAGTAACAAAATAACAAAGTAACAAAGTAACAAAGTAACAAAGTAACCAATTAGCCAAGCAATCAAGCAACCAAGCAACCTAGCAACCAAGCAACCAAGCAACCAAGCAACCAAGCAACCAAGCAACCAAGCAACCAAGCAACCAAGCAACCAAGCAACCAAGTAACCAAGTAACCAAGTAACCAAGTAACCAACTAACCAAGTAACCAAGTAACCAAGTAACCAAGTAACCAGGTAACCAAGTAACCAAGTAATAAAGTAACAAAGTAACAAAATAACAAAGTAACAAAGTAACAAAGTAACAAAGTAACCAATTAGCCAAGCAATCAAGCAACCAAGCAACCTAGCAACCAAGCAACCAAGCAACCAAGCAACCAAGCAACCGAGCAACCGAGCAACCAAGCAACCAAGCAACCAAGCAACCAAGCAACCAAGCAACCAAGCAACCAAGCAACCAAGCAACCAAGCAACCCAGCAACCAAGCAACCAAGCAACCAAGCAACCAAGCAACCAAGCAACCAAGCAACCAAGCAACCAAGCAACCAAGCAACCAAGCAACCAAGCAACCAAGCAACCAAGCAACCAAGCAACCAAGCAACCAAGCAACCAAGCAACCAAGCAACCAAGCAACCAAGCAACCAAGCAACCAAGCAACCAAGCAACCAAGCAACCAAGCAACCAAGCAACCAAGCAACCAAGCAACCAAGCAACCAAGCAACCAAGCAACCAAGCAACCAAGCAACCAAGCAACAAAGTAAAAAAGCAACCAAGTAAACAGGCAAACAAGTAACCAACTAACGAAGTAACCAAGCAACCAAATAACAAAGTAACCAAGTAACCAAGTAAACAGGCAAACAAGTAACCAACTAACGAAGTAACCAAGCAACCAAATAACCAAGCAACCAAGTAACTAAATAAGCATATAACCAAATAACTAAGCATCCAAGTAAACAAGCAACCAAGTAAACAAGCAACCAACCAACCAACCAAGTACCCAAGTAAGCAAGTAAGCAAGCAACCAATTAACCAAGTAATCAAGTAACCAAATAACCAAGTAACCAAGTAAGCAGGTAACAAAGTATCATCGAAGTAACCACGTATCCAAGCAGCCAAGTAACCAAGTAACCAAGTAAAACATTACCAAGTAACCAAGGATCCATGCAACCAAGTAAACAAGCAACCAAGCAACCAATCAACCAAGTTACCAAGCAACCAAGCAACCAAGCAACCAAGCAACCAAGAAACCAAGCAACCAAGTAAACAAGCTACAATTTAAACGTGCAACCAAGTAACCAGGAAACCATGTAACCAAGCAACCAAGTAACGAAGAAACGAAGTAACCAAGCAACCAAATAACGAAGCAACCATGTAAACAAGCAACCAAATAGCCATGTAACCAAGCAACCAGGTACTCAAGCAATCAAATAACCAATAACCAAGTAACCGTGTAACCAAGTAACAAAGTAACCAAGTAACCAAGTAACCAAGTAACAAAGTAACCAAATAGCCAAGCAATCAAGCAATCAAGCAATCAAGCAATCAAGCAACGAAGCAACGAAGCAACGAAGCAACCAAGCAACCAAGCAACCAAGCAACCAAGTAACCAAGTAACCAAGCAACCAAGCAACCAAGCAACCAAGCAACCAAGCAACCAAGCAACCAAGCAACCAAGCAACCAAGCAACCAAGCAACCAAGCAACCAAGCAACCAAGCAACCAAGCAACCAAGCAACCAAGCAACCAAGCAACCAACCAACCAAGCAACCAACCAACCAAGCAACCAAGCAACCAAGCAACCAAGCAACCAAGCAACCAAGCAACCAAGCAACCAAGCAACCAAGCAACCAAGCAACCAAGCAACCAAGCAACCAAGCAACCAAGCAACCAAGCAACCAAGCAAACATGCAACCAAACAACGAAGCAACCAAGCAACCAAGCAACGAAGTAACCAGCAACCAAGTAAACAAGCAACCAAGCAACCAATCAACCAAGTTACCAAGCAACCAAGCAACCAAGCAACCAAGCAACCAAGAAACCAAGCAACCAAGTAAACAAGCTACAATTTAAACGTGCAACCAAGTAACCAGGAAACCATGTAACCAAGCAACCAAGTAACGAAGAAACGAAGTAACCAAGCAACCAAATAACGAAGCAACCATGTAAACAAGCAACCAAATAGCCAAGAAACCAAGCAACCAGGTACTCAAGCAATCAAATAACCAATAACCAAGTAACCGTGTAACCAAGTAACAAAATAACCAAGTAACCAAGTAACAAAGTAACCAAATAGCCAAGCAATCAAGCAATCAAGCAACGAAGCAACCAAGCAACCAAGCAACCAAGCAACCAAGCAACCAAGCAACCAAGCAACCAAGCAACCAAGCAACCAAGCAACCAAGCAACCAAGCAACCAAGCAACCAAGCAAACAAACAACCAAGCAACCAAGACACCAAGCAACCAAGCAACCAAGCAACAAAGCAACCAAGTAACCAAGTTATCAAGCAATTAAGTAACCAAGCAATGTAGTAACGTAGTCACTGAGTAATCTAGTAACCATGTAACCAAGCAACAGAGCAACCAAGCAAACAAGCAACCACTCAACCAAGCAACCATGCAACCAAGCAACCAAGCAACCAAGCAACCAAGCAACCAAGCAACCAAGCAACCAAGCAACCAAGCAACCAAGCAACCAAGCAACCAAGCAACCAAGCAGCCAAGCAGCCAAGCAGCCAAGCAGAAAAGCAGCCAAGCAGCCAAGCAGCCAAGCAGCCAAGCAGCCAAGCAGCCAAGCAACCAAGCAACCAAGCAACCAAGCAACCAAGCAACCAAGCAACCAAGCAACCAAGCAACCAACCAAATACCCAAGTAAGCAAGTAAGCAAGCAACCAATTAACCAAGTAATCAAGTAACCAAATAACCAAGTAACCAAGTAAGCAGGTAACAAAGTATCATCGAAGTAACCACGTATCCAAGCAACCAAGTAACCAAGTAACCAAGTAAAACATTACCAAGTAACCAAGGATCCATGCAACCAAGTAAACAAGCAACCAAGCAACCAATCAACCAAGTTACCAAGCAACCAAGCAACCAAGCAACCAAGCAACCAAGCAACCAAGAAACCAAGCAACCAAGTAAACAAGCTACAATTTAAACGTGCAACCAAGTAACCAGGAAACCATGTAACCAAGCAACCAAGTAACGAAGAAACGAAGTAACCAAGCAACCAAATAACGAAGCAACCATGTAAACAAGCAACCAAATAGCCATGTAACCAAGCAACCAGGTACTCAAGCAATCAAATAACCAAGTAACCAAGTAACCAAGTAACAAAGTAACCAAGTAACCAAGTAACAAAGTAACCAAATAGCCAAGCAATCAAGCAATCAAGCAATCAAGCAACCAAGCAACCAAGCAACCAAGCAACCAAGCAACCAAGCAACCAAGCAACCAAGCAACCAAGCAACCAAGCAACAAAGCAACCAAGTAACGAAGTTACCAAAGCAACCAAGCAACCAAGCAACCAAGCAACCAAGCAACCAAGCAACCAAGCAAACATGCAACCAAACAACGAAGCAACCAAGCAACCAAGCAACGAAGTAACCAGCAACCAAGTAACCAAGCAATCAAGTAACCAAGCAATCAAATAACCAATAGCCATGTAACCATGTACTTAAGTAACCAAGTAATCAAGTAACCAAGTAACCAAGTAACCAAGTAACCAAGTAACCAAGTAACCAAGTAACCAAGTAACCAAGTAACCAAGTAACCAAGTAACCAAGTAAACAAGTAACCAAGTAACCAGGTAACCAAGTAACCAAGTAACCAAGTAATAAAGTAACAAAGTAACAAAGTAACAAAGTAACAAAGTAACCAATTAGCCAAGCAATCAAGCAACCAAGCAACCTAGCAACCAAGCAACCAAGCAACCAAGCAACCAAGCAACCGAGCAACCGAGCAACCAAGCAACCAAGCAACCAAGCAACCAAGCAACCAAGCAACCAAGCAACCAAGCAACCAAGCAACCAAGCAACCAAGCAACCAAGCAACAAAGTAAAAAAGCAACCAAGTAAACAGGCAAACAAGTAACCAACTAACGAAGTAACCAAGCAACCAAATAACCAAGCAACCACGTAACTAAATAAGCATATAACCAAATAACTAAGCATCCAAGTAAACAAGCAACCAAGTAAACAAGCAGCCAAGTAACTAAGCAACCAATCAACCAAATAACCAAGCAACCAACCAACCAACCAAGTACCCAAGTAAGCAAGTAAGCAAGCAACCAATTAACCAAGTAATCAAGTAACCAAATAACCAAGTAACCAAGTAAGCAGGTAACAAAGTATCATCGAAGTAACCACGTATCCAAGCAACCAAGTAACCAAGTAACCAAGTAAAACATTACCAAGTAACCAAGGATCCATGCAACCAAGTAAACAAGCAACCAAGCAACCAAGCAACCAATCAACCAAGTTACCAAGCAACCAAGCAACCAAGCAACCAAGAAACCAAGCAACCAAGTAAACAAGCTACAATTTAAACGTGCAACCAAGTAACCAGGAAACCATGTAACCAAGCAACCAAGTAACGAAGAAACGAAGTAACCAAGCAACCAAATAACGAAGCAACCATGTAAACAAGCAACCAAATAGCCAAGTAACCAAGCAACCAGGTACTCAAGCAATCAAATAACCAATAACCAAGTAACCGTGTAACCAAGTAACAAAGTAACCAAGTAACCAAGTAACCAAGTAACAAAGTAACCAAATAGCCAAGCAATCAAGCAATCAAGCAATCAAGCAACGAAGCAACGAAGCAACCAAGCAACCAAGCAACCAAGCAACCAAGCAACCAAGCAACCAAGCAACCAAGCAACCAAGCAACAAAGCAACCAAGTAACGAAGTTACCAATTCACCAAGTAACAAAGCAACCAAGCAACCAAGCAACCAAGCAACCAAGCAACAAACAACCAAGTTATCAAGCAATTAAGTAACCAAGCAATGTAGTAACGTAGTCACTAAGTAATCTAGTAACCATGTAACCAAGCAACAGAGCAACCAAGCAAACAAGCAACCACTCAACCAAGCAACCAAGCAACCAAGCAACCAAGCAACCAAGCAACCAAGCAACCAAGCAACCAAGCAACCAAGCAACCAAGCAACCAAGCAGCCAAGCAACCAAGCAACCAAGCAACCAAGCAACCAAGCAACCAAGCAAGCAAGCAACCAAGCAACCAAGCAACCAAGCAACCAAACAATCGAACAACCAAACAACGAAGCAACCAAGCAACCAAGCAACCAAGCAACCAGGCAACCAAGCAACCATGCAACCAAACAACGAAGCAACCAAGCAACCAAACAACAAGAAGTAACCAGCAACCAAGTAAACAAACAACCAAGTAACCAAACAATCAAATAACCAATAGCCATGTAACCATGTACCTAAGTAACCAAGTAACCAAGTAACCAAGTAACCAAATAACGAACCAAGTAACCCAGTAACCAAGTAACCAAGTAACCAGGTAACAGTAAGCAAGTAACCAAGTAACCAAGTACTTAAGTAACCAAGTAACCAAGTAACCAAGTAACCAAGTAACCAAGTAACCAAGTAACCAAGCAACCAAGCAACCAAGCAACCAAGTAACCAAGTAACCAAGTAACCAAGTAACCAAGTAACCAAGTAACCAAGTAATAAAGTAACAAAGTAACAAAGTAACAAAGTAACCAATTAGTCAAATCAAACAACCAAGCAACCAAGCAACCTGGCAACCAAGCAGCAAGCAGCAAGCAACCAAGCAACAAAACAACCAAGCAACCGAGCAACTAAGCAACCAAGCAACCAAGCAACCAAGCAACCAAGCAACCAAACAAACAAGCAACCAAGCAACCAAGCAACCAAGCAACCAAGCAACCAAGCAACCAAGCAACCAAGCAACCAAGCAACCAAGCAACCAAGCAACCAAGCAACCAAGCAACAAAGTAAAAAAGCAACCAAGTAAACAAGCAAACAAGTATCCAACTAATGAAGTAATCAAGCAACCAAATAACCAAGCAACCAAGTAATTAAATAAGCATATAACCAAATAACTAAGCATCCAAGTAAACAAGCAACCAAGCAAACAAGCAGCCAAGCAGCCAAGTAACCAAGCAACCAAGCAACCAAATAACCAAGCAACCAACCAACCAAGTACCCAAGTAAGCAAGTAAGCAAGCAACCAATTAACCAAGTAATCAAGTAACCAAATAACCAAGTAACCAAGTAAGCAGGTAACAAATTATCATCGAAGTAACCACGTATCCAAGCAGCCAAGTAACCAAGTAACCAAGTAAAACATTACCAAGTAACCAAGGATCCATGCAACCAAGTAAACAAGCAACCAAGCAACCAATCAACCAAGTTACCAAGCAACCAAGCAACCAAGCAACCAAGCAACCAAGCAACCAAGAAACCAAGCAACCAAGTAAACAAGCTACAATTTAAACGTGCAACCAAGTAACCAGGAAACCATGTAACCAAGCAACCAAGTAACGAAGAAACGAAGTAACCAAGCAACCAAATAACGAAGCAACCATGTAAACAAGCAACCAAATAGCCAAGAAACCAAGCAACCAGGTACTCAAGCAATCAAATAACCAATAACCAAGTAACCGTGTAACCAAGTAACAAAGTAACCAAGTAACCAAGTAACAAAGTAACCAAATAGCCAAGCAATCAAGCAATCAAGCAATCAAGCAATCAAGCAACGAAGCAACCAAGCAACCAAGCAACCAAGCAACCAAGCAACCAAGCAACCAAGCAACCAAGCAACCAAGCAACCAAGCAACCAAGCAACCAAGCAACAAAGCAACCAAGTAACGAAGTTACCAATTCACCAAGTAACAAAGCAACCAAGCAACCAAGCAACCAAGCAACCAAGTTATCAAGCAATTAAGTAACCAAGCAATGTAGTAACGTAGTCACTAAGTAATCTAGTAACCATGTAACCAAGCAACAGAGCAACCAAGCAAACAAGCAACCACTCAACCAAGCAACCAAGCAACCAAGCAACCAAGCAACCAAGCAACCAAGCAACCAAGCAACCAAGCAACCAAGCAACCAAGCAACCAAGCAGCCAAGCAGCCAAGCAGCCAAGCAGAAAAGCAGCCAAGCAGCCAAGCAGCCAAGCAGCCAAGCAGCCAAGCAGCCAAGCAACCAAGCAACCAAGCAACCAAGCAACCAAGCAACCAAGCAACCAAGCAACCAAGCAACCAAGCAACCAAGCAACCAAGCAACCAAGCAACCAAGCAACCAAGCAACCAAGCAACCAAGCAACCAAGCAACCAAGCAACCAAGCAACCAAGCAAACCAAGCAACCAAGCAACCAAGCAACCAAGCAACCAAGCAACCAAGCAACCAAGCAACCAAGCAACCAAGCAACCAAGCAACCAAGCAACCAAGCAACCAAGCAACCAAGCAACCAAGCAACCAAGCAACCAAGCAACCAAGCAACCAAGCAACCAAGCAAACATGCAACCAAACAACGAAGCAACCAAGCAACCAAGCAACGAAGTAACCAGCAACCAAGTAACCAAGCAATCAAGTAACCAAGCAATCAAATAACCAATAGCCATGTAACCATGTACTTAAGTAACCAAGTAATCAAGTAACCAAGTAACCAAGTAACCAAGTAACCAAGTAACCAAGTAACCAAGTAACCAAGTAACCAAGCAACCAAGCAACCAAGCAACCAAGCAACCAAGCAACCAAGCAACCGAGCAACCGAGCAACCGAGCAACCGAGCAACCAAGCAACCAAGCAACCAAGCAACCAAGCAACCAAGCAACCAAGCAACCAAGCAACCAAGCAACCAAGCAACCAAGCAACCAAGCAACCAAGCAACCAAGCAACCAAGCAACCAAGCAACAAAGTAAAAAAGCAACCAAGTAAACAGGCAAACAAGTAACCAACTAACGAAGTAACCAAGCAACCAAATAACCAAGCAACCAAGTAAATAAATAAGCATATAACCAAATAACTAAGCATCCAAGTAAACAAGCAACCAAGTAAACAAGCAGCCAAGTAACCAAGCAACCAAGCAACCAAATAACCAAGCAACCAACCAACCAACCAAGTACCCAAGTAAGCAAGTAAGCAAGCAACCAATTAACCAAGTAATCAAGTAACCAAATAACCAAGTAACCAAGTAAGCAGGTAACAAAGTATCATCGAAGTAACCACGTATCCAAGCAACCAAGTAACCAAGTAACCAAGTAAAACATTACCAAGTAACCAAGGATCCATGCAACCAAGTAAACAAGCAACCAAGCAACCAATCAACCAAGTTACCAAGCAACCAACAACCAAGAAACCAAGCAACCAAGTAAACAAGCTACAATTTAAACGTGCAACCAAGTAACCAGGAAACCATGTAACCAAGCAACCAAGTAACGAAGAAACGAAGTAACCAAGCAACCAAATAACGAAGCAACCATGTAAACAAGCAACCAAATAGCCAAGTAACCAAGCAACCAGGTACTCAAGCAATCAAATAACCAATAACCAAGTAACCGTGTAACCAAGTAACAAAAAAAAATAACCAAGTAACCAAGTAACAAAGTAACCAAATAGCCAAGCAATCAAGCAATCAAGCAATCAAGCAACGGAAAAACAACCAAGCAACCAAGCAACCAAGCAACCAAGCAACCAAGCAACCAAGCAACCAAGCAAACAAGCAACAAAGCAACCAAGTAACGAAGTTACCAATTCACCAAGTAACAAAGCAACCAAGCAACCAAGCAACCAAGCAACCAAGCAACCAAGCAACCAAGTTATCAAGCAATTAAGTAACCAAGCAATGTAGTAACGTAGTCACTAAGTAATCTAGTAACCATGTAACCAAGCAACAGAGCAACCAAGCAAACAAGCAACCACTCAACCAAGCAACCATGCAACCAAGCAACCAAGCAACCAAGCAACCAAGCAACCAAGCAACCAAGCAACCAAGCAACCAAGCAACCAAGGGCCAAGCAGCCAAGCAGCCAAGCAGCCAAGCAGCCAAGCAGCCAAGCAGCCAAGCACCAAGAAAAACAAACCCAAACAACCAACAACCAAGCAACCCAAACAACCAAGCAACCAAGCAACCAAGCAAACCCAAACAACCAAGCAACCAAACAACCAAGCAACCAAGCAACCAAGCAACCAAGCAAAAAGCAACCAACCCAAACCCAACAACCAAGCAACCAAAACCAAACAAAAGCAACCAAGCAACCAAGCACCAAGCAACCAAGCAACCAAGCAACCAAGCAACCAAGCAACCAAGCAACCAAGCAACCAAGCAACCAAGCAACCAAGCAACCAAGCAACCGAACCAAGCAACCAAGCAACCAAGCAACCAAGCAACCAAGCAACCAAGCAACCAAGCAACAAAGAAAAAAGCAACCAAGCAACCAAGTAACCAACTAAGAAGTAACAAGCAACCAAATAACCAAGCAACCAAGTAAATAAATAAGCATATAACCAAATAACTAAGCATCCAAGTAAACAAGCAACCAAGCAAACAAGCAGCCAAGCAGCCAAGTAACCAAGCAACCAAGCAACCAAATAACCAAGCCCCAAACCCAAACCCAAACCCAAATACCCAAGTAAGCAAGTAAGCAAGCAACCAATTAACCAAGTAATCAAGTAACCAAATAACCAAGTAACCAAATAAGCAGGTAACCAAGTATCATCGAAGTAACCACGTATCCAAGCAACCAAGTAACCAAGTAACCAAGAAAACAAAAAACCAAGAACCAAGCAACCAAGCAACCAAGCAACCAAAGCCAAACCAAGCAACCAAGCAGCCAAGCAGCCAAGCCCCGCCCCAAAAACCCCGCCCAAACAAAACCCCCAAGCCCCGCCCCAAACAACCAGCAACCGAAAACAACCAAACAACCCCCAAAAAACAACCGAAAAACAACCCCCCAAAAAAAAAACAACCAAGCAACCAACAACCAAGCAACCCCAAAACAACCAAGCCCCCCAAACCCAAAAACCCCAACCAAGCAACCAAGCAAAAACCAAGCAACCAAGCAACCAAGCCCCAACAAAAGTAAAAAAAAAAAAAAAAAAAAAAAAAAAAAAAAAAAAAAAAAAAAAACAACCAAGTAAACAGGCAAACAAGTAAACCCAAATAACGAAATAACCAAGCAACCAAATAACCCAAATAACCCAAATAACCAAATAACCAAGTAACCAACTAACCAAGTAACCAAGTAACCAAGTAACCAAGTAACCAGGAACCCAAATAACCAAGTAACCAAGTAATAAAGTAACAAAATAACAAAGTAACAAAGTAACAAAGTAAAAACCAACAATCAAGCAACCAAGCAACCTAGCAACCAAGCAACCAAGCAACCCAAACAACCCAAACAACCAAGCAACCGAGCAACCGGCAACCAAACAACCAACAACCAAAACCCAAGCAACCAAGCAACCAAAAAAGAACCAAAGCAACCAAGCAACCAACAAAAAGCACCCAAACAACCAAGCAACCAAGCAACCCAAACAACCAAGCAACCAAGCAACCAAGCAACCAAGCAACCAAACAACCACAAACAAAAGCAACCAAGCAACCAAGCAACCAAGCCCCCAAAAAAAAAGCAACCAAGTAAACAGGCAAACAAGTAACCAACTAACAATAACCAACAACCAAAAAACCCAAAACCAAGTAAATAAATAAGCATATAACCAAATAACTAAGCATCCAAGTAAACAAGCAACCAAGTAAACAAGCAGCCAAGTAACCAAGCAACCAAGCAACCAAATAACCAAGCAACCAACCAACCAACCAAGTACCCAAGTAAGCAAGTAAGCAAGCAACCAATTAACCAAGTAATCAAGTAACCAAATAACCAAGTAACCAAGTAAGCAGGTAACAAAGTATCATCGAAGTAACCACGTATCCAAGCAACCAAGTAACCAAGTAACCAAGTAAAACATTACCAAGTAACCAAGGATCCATGCAACCAAGTAAACAAGCAACCAAGCAACCAATCAACCAAGTTACCAAGCAACCAAGCAACCAAGAAACCAAGCAACCAAGTAAACAAGCTACAATTTAAACGTGCAACCAAGTAACCAGGAAACCATGTAACCAAGCAACCAAGTAACGAAGAAACGAAGTAACCAAGCAACCAAATAACGAAGCAACCATGTAAACAAGCAACCAAATAGCCAAGTAACCAAGCAACCAGGTACTCAAGCAATCAAATAACCAATAACCAAGTAACCGTGTAACCAAGTAACAAAGTAACCAAGTAACCAAGTAACAAAGTAACCAAATAGCCAAGCAATCAAGCAATCAAGCAACCAAGCAACCAAGCAACCAAGCAACCAAGCAACCAAGCAACCAAGCAACCAAGCAACCAAGCAACCAAGCAAACAAGCAACAAAGCAACCAAGTAACGAAGTTACCAATTCCCAAGTAACAAAACAACCAAGCAACCAAGCAAACCCAAACAAAAGCAACCAAGCAACCAAGTTATCAAGCAATTAAGTAACCAAGCAATGTAGTAACGTAGTCACTAAATAATCTAGTAACCATGTAACCAAGCAACAGAGCAACCAAGCAAACAAGCAACCACTCAACCAAGCAACCAGCAACCAAGCAACCAAGCAACCAAGCAACCAAGCCCAAAAACCCAAACAACCAAGCAACCAAGCAACCAAGCAACCAAAGCCAAACCAAGCAGCCAAGCAGCCAAGCAGCCAAGCAGCCAAGCAGCCAAGCAGCCAAGCAGCCAAGCAACCAAGCAACCAAGCAACCAAGCAACCAAGCAACCAAGCAACCAAGCAACCAAGCAACCAAGCAACCAAGCAACCAAGCAACCAAGCAACCAAGCAACCAAGCAACCAAGCAACCAAGCAACCAAGCAACCAAGCATCCAAGCCAAGCAACCAAGCAACCAAGCATCCAAGCAACCAAGCAACCAAGCAACCAAGCAACCAAGCAACCAAGCAACCAAGCAACCAAGCACAAGCAACCAAGCAACCAAGCAACCACAACCAAGCAAAACAACCAAGCAACCAAGCAACCAGAACCAACAACCAAGCAACAAGAAAGCAACAAGAACAAGCAAACAAGACCAACAAAAGAACAAGCAACCAAAACCAAGCAACCAAGAAAAGCAACCAAAACAAGCACCAAGAACAAGCAACCAAGCAAACAACACCAAGCACCAAGAACCAAGCAACCAAGCAACCAAAACCAAGCAACAAAAAAAAGACCAAGTAACAAGAACAAGAACCAATAAAAGTAATCAAGAACCAAATAACCAAGAACCAATAAATAAAAGCATATAACCATACAAGCACCAAGTAACAAGAACCAAGAACAACCAAGACCAAGACCAGCAACCAAGAACAAAACCAAGCAACCAACAACCAAGACCAAGAACAAGAACAACAACCAAAACCAAGAACAAAACCAAAACCAAGAACCAAAACAGAACCAAGCACAAGAACCAGACCACAACCAAGAACCAAGAACCAAGCAACCAAGCAACCAAGCAACCAACAACAAGCACCAAGACCAAGCACCAAGACCAACACCAAGCACCAACAACCAACAACCAAGCAACCAGCAACCAAGCAACAGCAACCAACAACAGCAACCAACAACAGCAACAAGAACCAGCAACCAGCAACCAAGCAACCAAAACCAAGCAATACAACCAAGCAACCAAGAACCAAGAACCAAGAACCAAGAACCAGCAACCAAGAACCAAGCAACCAAGCAACCAAGCAACCAAGCAACCAAGCAACCAAGCAACCAAGCAACCAAGCAACCAAGCAACAGCAACCAACAACGAAGCAACCAAGCAACCAAGCAACAAGAACCAGAACCAAGAAAGCAACAAGAACAGCAACAATAAAACAAGTAACAGACAATAACCAAAACAAGTAAAAAACAATAACCAAAACAAGTAAAAGCAACCAAAACAAGCACCAAGAACAAGCAACCAAGAACAACCAAGAACCAACAACCAACAACCAAAACAAGAACAACAACCAAAACCAAGTAACAAATAACAACCAATAACAGGTAACAAAGTATCATCGAAGTAACCACGTATCCAAGCAACCAAGTAACCAAGTAACCAAGTAAAACATTACCAAGTAACCAAGGATCCATGCAACCAAGTAAACAAGCAACCAAAAACAACCAAGACCAAGCAACCAAGCAACCAAGAAACCAAGCAACCAATAAACAAGTACAATTTAACGTGCAACCAAGTAACCAAGCAACCAAGTAAACAACCAACCAACCAAGTAACCCCAAATAACCAAGTAACCAAGCAACCAAGTTTAAACCAAGTAATCAAGCAACCAAATAACCAAGTAACCAAGTAACAAGGGAACCCAAAATATCATCGAAGTAACCACGTATCCAAGCAACCAAGTAACCAAGTAACCAAGTAAAACATTACCAAGTAACCAAGGATCCATGCAACCAAGTAAACAAGCAACCAAGCAACCAATCAACCAAGTTACCAAGCAACCAAGCAACCAAGAAACCAAGCAACCAAGTAAACAAGCTACAATTTAAACGTGCAACCAAGTAACCAGGAAACCATGTAACCAAGCAACCAAGTAACGAAGAAACGAAGTAACCAAGCAACCAAATAACGAAGCAACCATGTAAACAAGCAACCAAATAGCCAAGTAACCAAGCAACCAGGTACTCAAGCAATCAAATAACCAATAACCAAGTAACCGTGTAACCAAGTAACAAAGTAACCAAGTAACCAAGTAACAAAATAACCAAATAGCCAAGCAATCAAGCAATCAAGCAATCAAGCAACGAAGCAACCAAGCAACCAAGCAACCAAGCAACCAAGCAACCAAGCAACCAAGCAACCAAGCAACCAAGCAAACAAGCAACAAAGCAACCAAGTAACGAAGTTACCAATTCACCAAGTAACAAAGCAACCAAGCAACCAAGCAACCAAGCAACCAAGCAACCAAGCAACCAAGTTATCAAGCAATTAAGTAACCAAGCAATGTAGTAACGTAGTCACTAAGTAATCTAGTAACCATGTAACCAAGCAACAGAGCAACCAAGCAAACAAGCAACCACTCAACCAAGCAACCATGCAACCAAGCAACCAAGCAACCAAGCAACCAAGCAACCAAGCAACCAAGCAACCAAGCAACCAAGCAACCAAGCAACCAGCAAACCAAGCAGCCAAGCAAGCAGCCAAGCAGCCAAGCAGCCAAGCAACCAAGCAACCAAGCAACCAAGCAACCAAGCAACCAAGCAACCAAGCAACCAAGCAACCAAGCAACCAAGCAACCAAGCAACCAAGCAACCAAGCAACCAAGCAACCAAGCAACCAAGCAACCAAGCAACCAAGCAACCAAGCAACCAAGCAACCAAGCAACCAAGCAACCAAGCAACCAAGCAACCAAGCAAGCAACCAAGCAACCAAGCAACCAAGCAACCAAGCAACCAAGCAACCAACAACCAAGCAACCAAGCAACCAAGCAACCAAGCAACCAAGCAACCAAGCAACCAAGCAACCAAGCAACCAAGCAACCAAGCAACCAAGCAACCAAGCAACAAAGTAAAAAAGCAACCAAGTAAACAAGCAAACAAGTAACCAACTAATGAAGTAATCAAGCAACCAAATAACCAAGCAACCAAGTAATAAATAAGCATATAACCAAATAACTAAGCATCCAAGTAAACAAGCAACCAAGCAACAAGCACCAAGCGAAGAACCAAGCAACCAAGCAACCAAATAACCAAGCAACCAACCAACCCAAACCCAAATACCCCAAATAACCCAAAAACAAGACCAACAACAAAACCCAATAACCCAAAAACCGTAACCAATAAAAAGTAACCCAAAAACAAATAACCAAAACCAAGAAAAAACAAAACCAAAACCAAGCAACCAAGAACAAGCAACCAAGCAAACCA
>JAODUO010002387.1:0-15000 GCA_025642075.2 Ridgeia piscesae
ATCTAGGCTGGACAGTTGTTAGAGATGGAGGCTAAACAGTCATTTGAGATGGGAGCCCACAAGTTGTTTGAGATGGAGGATGGTAAGTTTTTAGATGGGAGCTGGACAATTGTTTGAGATGGGAGCTGGACAATTGTTTGAGATGGATGCTGGACAGTTGCTTTAGATGGAGGTTGGTCATTTGTTTGAGATGGAGGCTGGATAGTTCTTTGAGATGGGGGCTGTACATTTTATTGTGATGAAGATGGCAAGGCTTTAAGCGGAATAACATGATTGCCAGTCGCACATGTTTTAGTGGACAAATGGATATTAATTGTTAAGCTTGTTTAGAAACTTTTAAATGTGTCTGATGACCTGAAATGGGCTACAAACACACATGTGACACCATTATCACTCACTTTCAAGGCATAACTAACAATATCTATGTTTTGTAAGACTTTTTTGCTCCTTCATTTCTTTACCCGTCCACCCATATTTCTACCCATACATATTCTTTTTTACCCGTCCAAATGACGGGTACATGGGTCACTACATAAAGCTATTATGGGAGGTGCATAGTTGTTTCAGATGGAGGCAGTACAGTTGTTTGTGATGGGAGCTGGACAATTGTTTCAGATGGAGGTTAGACATTTGTTTAAGATGGAGGCAGGACAGTTATTTGACAAGGATGCTGGGCAGATGTTTGAGATGGAGGCTGGGCAGTTATTAATGATGGGAGGCAGGGCTTTATGCAGGATAAAATTATTGCCAGTCACACATGTTTTGGAGGACACATGGATGTTAACTGTTAATCTAGTTTACAAACTTTTATATGTGTGAGATGACCTGGAATGTGCACTGCAATCACACATGTGACACCATTTTCACTAACTTTCAAGGCATAACTAACAATATCTACGGTTTTGGAAGACTATTATTTCTTTTTGCTCCTTCATTTTTTTACCCGTCCACCCATATTTCTACCCATCCATATTTGTTTTTTTACCCGTCCAAATGACGGATACACGGGCCTCTACATAAAGCTATTATGGGAGGTGCATAGTTGTTTCAGATGGAGGCAGTACAGTTATTTGTGACGGGAGCTGGACAATTGTTTCAGATGGAGGTTGGACAGTTGCTTGAGATGGAGGCTGCAAGGTTGTTTGAGATGGAGATTGCACAGTTGTTTGAGGTGGAGGCTGTATATTTGATTGAGAAGGATGCTGGACAGTTGTTTGAGAAGCAGGCTGCACAGTTGTTTGAGGTGGAGGCTGTATATTTGATTGAGAAGGATGCTGGACAGTTGTTTGAGAAGCAGGCTGCACAGTTGTTTGAGGTGGAGGCTGTATATTTGATTGAGAAGGATGCTGGACAGTTGTTTGAGAAGCAGGCTGCACAGTTGTTTGAGGTGGAGGCTGTATATTTGATTGAGAAGGAGGCTGGACATTTGTTTGAGAAGTGAGCTGAACAGTTGTTTCAGATATTCAGGCTAGATAACTTTTTTAGATAGAGGCTGGACAGTTGTTTGATATGGGAGCTGTAATTTTGTTTGAGATGGAGGGTGGACAGTTTTTGAGATTCAGGCTGGACAGTTGTTTGAGATGGGAACTACACAGTTGTTTGACATGGGAGGTGTACAGTTGCTTGAGGTGGGCACTGTGTAGTTCTATGAGATGGGAGCTAGATAATTGTTTGACCTGGTAGATATGCAACCAACTGTGTGAGAGCTGTATTGGTGTATTGTTTAGATGATTTACAGTTTTTTGAGATTGGAGCAGTGCAGTTGAATCAGGTAGGAGCCATTGGGAGGTATGCATTTTTTTAGATGGATTCTGCACAGTTGTTAGAGATGGGAACTGCACAGTTTATTGAGATGGATATTGCACAGTTGTTTGAGATGGATACTGCACATTTGTTTGCGATGGAGGCTTGATAGTTGTTTCAGATGAACTCTGGACAGTTGTTTGAGATGGAGGCTGAATAGTTGTTTCAGATGAATTCTGGACAATGGTTTGACACATGGGAGCTGCACAGTTTTTGATATGGAGGATGAACAGTTGGTTGAGATGGAGTCTCGAGAGTTGTTTGAAATGGAGGCTGGGCAGTTGTTTGAGATGGGAGATGCACAGTTTTTGATATGGAGGAGGAACTGTTGGTTGAGATTGTGTCTCTAGAGTTGTTTGTGATGGAGGCCCGGTAGTTGTTTAAGATGGCAGCTGCACATTTGTTTGAGATTGAGACTGGACCAGTTATTTGTCTGCTATACATAAATGACATAAACAACAACATTCAGTCTCCAATACGGCTCTTTGCTGATGACAGCATCATCTATCGGAAAATCAAATCGGAAACAGATAACAACATCCTTCAGTCTGACCTGATCCAACTACAAACATGGTCCAACAAATAGCAAATGGAGTTTAACATCCCCAAATGTGTTCATCTCCCAATAACAAACAAAACCAAACCCAGATTACATTCGTATTCCCTCTGTGGTATGCTACTCTCCACAGCCCATGTCTTGGAATAAAATTAAATACTAAACTAACATGGGTGAATCATATCACTGACATAGCTTCCAAATCATCAACAGTTTTAGGTACGATGAAACGAACCCTCGGAACATGCAAACCTGATGTAAAAGAAACTGCCTATAACATGCTAGTCCGACCAAAATTGAATATGCCTCTCCTATATGGAATCCACACACCACTACCCAAATTAAACATCTTGAAAAGGTACAACACTGTGCAGGCAGATTTGTAAAAAAATGACGATCGACGCCAAACAGTCACAACAGACCTAATAGCCACCCTTGGATGGCCCACTCTTGAGCGATGCAGGATTATGAAACAAGCCATGACATTTTACTAAATTTAAAATAACATAATCCACATAAAACCACCACCGGGCCTACTAAAATCATCAATAAACTGCAGTGTTCTCCTTTTACCCCTGTGCAATTTGCATCTGGAATATGATCCCTCCACACATTACTGAAATAGAAAACTCCACAGCTTTTCAAGCAGCAGTAATGAATTATATACAAATTTTAACAAACAAACAAACATACAACCAAATGCATGCGCACAAGAAGCACTACAAACTCCTGCATTAACCCAAGTTTGGGCTGTTTGGAATTTACTACCTGAGATCTGAGACCTGGACAGTTGGTTGAGATGGAGTCTGGAGAGTTGTGTCAGATGGATACTAGACAGCTGATTGAGATGAGAGCTGGACTGTTGTTTGATATAATTTCTGTACATTTGTATGATATGGGAGGTGTACACTTGCTTGAGGTGGGCGCTGTGTACCCTCGGGTAGATCTATGAGATGGGAGCTAGATAATTGTTTGACCTGGTAGATATGCAACTGTGTGAGATGGGTTAGATAGCAGCCTTATTGTTTTATTATTTAGATGTTTTACCATACATGTTAAGTCTCCCGGTTTCGCCAGGAGCCTCCCGGTATTGTACTACATCTCCTGGTCTCCCGGCGGGAGCAGCAAATCTCCTGGTTTTCAATGAAACCCAAACAAACAAATTCTACCTAACTTTCCCAACTGGGTGTGGATAATTGGCTTTATTTCTGGCTGGGTATTGTCTTGCGTATTTTTCTGTGTCTGTGTATTCTAGCTGTTTACTTGGGGTGAAGTGACTGTGTATTCTAGCTGTGTACTTGGGGTGAAGTGAATGTGTATTCTAGCTATATACTTGGGGTGCAGTGACTGTGTATTCTAGCTGTGTACTTGGGGTGAAGTGACTGTATTCTAGCTGTGTACTTTGGGTGCAGTGACTGTGTATTCTAGCTGTGTAATTGGAGTGCATTGACTGTATTCTAGCTGTGTACTTGGGATGAAGTGACTGTGTATTCTAGCTGTGTACTTTGGGTGCAGTGACTGTGTATTCTAGCTGTGTAATTGGGGTGCAGTGACTGTGTATTCTAGCTGTGTAATTGGAGTGCAGTGACTGTATTCTAGCTGTGTACTTGGGGTGCAGTGACTGTGTATTCTAGCTGTGTAATTGGGGTGAAGTGACTGTGTATTCTAGCTGTGTATTTGGGGTGAAGTGACTGTGTATTCTAGCTGTGTACTTGGGGTGAAGTGACTGTGTATTCTAGCTGTGTACTTGGGATGAAGTGACTGTGTATTCTAGCTGTGTACTTGGGGTGAAGTGACTGTATTCTAGCTGTGTACTTGGGGTGCAGTGACTGTGTATTCTAGCTGTGTACTTGGAGTGCAGTGACAGTGTATTCTAGCTGTGCACTTGGGGTGCAGTGACTGTCTTCTAGCTGTTTACATGGGGTGATGTGACTGTGTATTCTAGCCGTGTACTTGGGGTGAAGTGACTGTGTATTCTAGCTGTGTACTTGGGGTGAAGTGACTGTGTATTCTAGCTGTGTACTTGGGGTGCAGTGGCTGTGTATTCTAGCTGTGTACTTGGGGTGAAGTGACTGTGTATTCTAGCTGTGTACTTGGAGTGAAGTGGCTGTGTAATCTAGCTGTGTACTTGGGGTGAAGTGACTGTGTATTCTATCGGTGTACTTGGAGTGAAGTGACTGCGTATTCTAGCTGTGTACTTCGGGGTGAAGTCAGACTGTGTATTCTAACTGTGTACTTCGGGTGCAGTGACTGCTGTGTATTCTTGCTGTGTACTTGGGGTGAAGTCAGACTGTGTATTCTAGCTGTGTACTTAGGGTGAAGTGACTGTGTATTCTAGCTGTGTACTAGGGGTGACTAGTGACTCTATATTAGAAAACACAGTGACTACACTCCAGTATGGCGATCGGGAACACATGAAAGGTGTGACTTTCATGCCGTTCCCGAAGCCGCACATGGACCGCGCAAAATCGGAGCGGTGGGTCCGAGCTTGTAAACGTGAAAATTTTGGTAGTGACAATATCACCAAACACACATATATATGCTCGTTGCATTTTATTGGTGGAAACGGCCCAACTGACGATCACCCAGACCCAGTGGACGCCACAGCTTCACCGGCTCAAGTGAGTAATTTATATCGCAAGCTAGTGCTAGGCTACGTGGCTAAGACCTAAGTCAAACCAGACTGTCATTCAGAGCCTGACAATGTTTCTTTGGCTATGGCCTATGCCATGGCCCGGCATGGACTTGGCTTAGGACGTCTGTGAATTACTATAATCCTACTTCTGTTGACAATAGGTGAATAGCAGTGCACTAGAAAAGCCAACCCATCAGACTCAGTCTTCAAACTCCAGCAGCATTTTATTATTATAAACTCAAGTCCAAGAGCTGATGTGTCATACATGATAAGAATTAAATTCATAATGAATTGATTACATTAATATCACATACTATATTATAGTATTAGATAATTACAAATATATTTGTGTATGTATATAATTATATATATATATATATATATATATATATATATATATATATATATATATATACACACACACACAACTTGTGTATGCATGTGTGTATTATGTATATACATACTGATGTGTGTCTTTTTATAACAGATAGACAATTCTGCAAACAAGCGGAAGCGCCCCACCCTGCGGTCACCTTCCAGCATGCCTTCGAAGAGGAGGCAGCTACTTGACACAGCTACAGCAGATGTAGCCAACATTCTTGTTGAGCTGAGCCAGAACCCAACTGAAAACAGTACACCTGCTTGTTCAGCAAGCATTGACCCTGCACCTACACCTTGCACTGTCAAATTACCTTCTCCTGTCACATTATGTCACCAACACACTCAGACTACTAAAGGTCATGACTCTGATATTGTGGCAGTTAAAAGAAAAAATGTCAAACTAAATCATGAAATCGCCAAACTCAGGCAGCAGTTGGCGGAGTGCCAAGAAACAAATGAAGGTGTTCCTGGGGTCATTTTGGCATTCATGATGTTAAAGACAATGACGCCAAGTGTAAATTTTATACTGGACTTACGTGGGATCAGTTTGTGTGTGTGGAATTATTTGGGTTCAGCAAAAGATAAAGTGTGTTATTGGAACCAGCAGCTGAAGACAGGAGACAAATCTCCATCTAAGCGACCAGGTGTGAGGAGGAAACTGTCCCCATTGAATGAGTTCTTCCTGACGATGGTAAGACTGCGCGTTGGACTGTTAAACACTGACCTGGCCTACCGCTTTCGAATTTCCCCTAGTAGTGTTTCAAAGATTGTTACCAGCTGGATCCAGTTTCTGTACCTCCAATTTGGTAGAATGCGTAATAAAATGTTTGCTAGCCGGCAGCTTCTTAAGCTCAACATGCCATCATGTTTTGCAAAATTCAAAGGTATCAGAGTCATAATTGACTGCTGTGAGTTTTTTTGTGGAACAGTCCACGCACTTCCGTAGACAGGGTAACTTGTATTCAAGTTATAAGAACCACTCAACATTTAAATGTCTCATTGGCATTTCACCAAATGGAGGTGTCATGTTTGTCTCAGATGCTTTTGAGGGTTCTATGTCAGACAATGATATTGTGAAGAAGTCAGGTTTCCTTGATAAACTGGATGCAGGAGACCTGATTTTAGCAGACCGTGGATTTACCATAAGAGACATGTTGTATGCAAAACAAGTTGATCTTAACATCCCACCATTTCTTCAAGGAAGGAACAGGCTAACAGTTGGAGAAGAAATTACAACTAAGCAAATTGCCCGAGTTCGCATTCATGTTGAGAGAGCAATTGAACGGATCAAAAAAAATTCAGATTGTTGAAAAGAGTAATCCCATTATCTCTGCAGCCTGTATTTAGTCAAATGGTGTTTGTAGCTGGATGTCTTGTAAACTTCCAGGACCCTCTCGTCAAGTAAGGTTCGAACACATGTTTATGGGGGGGGGGAATCTCTTCATGAAAAATCAATCCACTAAGAATTATCAAGGAACTCAAAGGAAGCGTATGAATTACGAAATATACCCAGGCAGTGTGAATAAAAAACAGCTTGTATTTTTATTAACATCAATATACTAATTTGCCAAGTGCTTTTGTATTGTATTATACAATGCATAGCTGTAGTAAAGCAGACTCTATACAACTGTAAGCTGCTTCTACAGTACAATGAATGTTCACGTCTTCTCGGTTATAATGAATTAATGTTAGTGCCTCTCAGGAAATACCTGACGACATTTTCAGTTACACAACATAAATGACATAATTGAATGTGATGATACCAATCACACAAAATGCACATAATTTGAATGGTATTGACATGTATACATGTGCAAACAAATACCATATAAAGACAGTTTTTAGAAAAGAATGACGCTCTGTTACAATACACAAATCTTAATTTTACTCATGTAAAAACAGATGTATAAATTACATGTCATCATATAATATATGTATTAGGACATACAACAATGTGTCTAAAAATGTACAATGCATTATTGTTACCAACTCTGCCACTTAATCCACATGGTTGTGTTGAATAAAATGAATAATTCTGTAATCTCATACTGGTCATACTGTGATTGTTATTTGTAACATTGTTCAACACTGCCATTCATAGTTTCAACAGAGGTAATCGTCTTGGCAATCTCATCAGAAAGTATTCTGGACACAGGTACCTCTGGTGAAATTCACGTAATTTTGGGATCATCTGATCAACCAGTGTGGCATTGTATGTCACCTTTTCATGATGTAAACCAAAGGGTGTCCAAACAACAAAATAGCCCCACTGCATCTCACACATTGCCATTTGTATCTGCATTTGAAAATAGTATGGGTGATTGGTTTTGAGTTTAAGTGTATTGGTTTTGTCTCGTTTCAAACAAAATGAAGTAATTTTTTTTCCAGTCAGGAATACATCACAACATTTTGGGTCAATGTGTTTGATTGATATGGGGCATTTTATTTCCAGGACACCCTTTGTGTTTGACACCGGGTCAAACAGTAGGCCATCTGGATTCCTGGATATTGCCTATTTATCCACATCCCAGTCTCAGCTACCTGAAATCCTGTGATTTCATTCGCTATTGCCATTTGAAAATCCTCCCAAGCCACAATTTCATTATGGCAACCGTGCAACATTGCAGCAGTTTGCACTGGTTTTCCCCACAACTGCTGGTTCACCAAGTTTTCAAACCTGTCTTCACTTGCACAGGCAAATATGGTCTTGGCATTCGATGCGGTGACCCTAGCCCGCCTCTCATTGTGCCATGCTGCATTGCCCTGACTACTGGTGATCAGCACTGGTCCGGAGTCTGCAGGTGTGGTGTTATCCAGCAACTGCCCCACCTGAGATTTAATTAAATTTGAGTGATCTTGTGACAGTTCAAAATCTTCATATTCAATGGCCAAAAGCAACTGCCACATACATTCTGAATTTGGATTTATTTTCTGGAGGTCAATTATGAAGTTATCAAGGGAGTCTATAACAATTTCATCGCATCGCATTGACTGGGGTCTGAAGTCGTACTGAATAACACCATTCAGTGCTTTTTTTTACTGATAGGCAACATCAGTTATTTTGGTTGGGTTCTTACCTGTTTTCTTACCTATGTTCCATTCACAAGGCTTAGATGTGCACGCCTTACCCTGACCAAATGTCAACAAATAGTCATTCATTGCAACAAGTAGGCCTCCAACATGACTACATCTACCCAAGGCTGATGACTTGCATTCACATGATGCGTTTAGAACAAATCTACTGTATACACTCACGGTAAGCTGCACATTATATGAGATCTGCTTCATGCTGGCAAGGACTTTTGCCTTGACATAATAATGTGCCGATGTACGGTTATCACTCATACATGTAACATGGCCATTCTCAAAAAACTGTTTACCCCTGCGTAATGGCTTAGAGGTGTGAGAGTCCAGGTGAGGGGCAGAGTCATCCTCATCTGACTCGTCTACAGCAGGTCCCTGCAGAGATTCCACCAAGTGATGGTAGATGTGTCCCTCATTAAACATCTTGGGGATGTCTGCATCAGGGAAGGTCTTCCACCCAGAGTCTGGTGCAGGAGGAGGGAGGGAACTGGTAGATGCATCTACTGTCAGTTTCTGGCGTTTGGCTGACTGTTTCATCTCAACCACCTGGTTGATAGCAGGATCAATTAAGTGCTGTTTTTGGCAGACATCACATTTTGGCATCTGCAATACAAAATATAAATTGTATGATCCCTTGTTAATGTAACCAAAATCAGGTTGATTGTATTTATACTGGAAGGAGCATCCCTGTTGTTGCCTATGTTGATCAAACAAATTACCATACATTTTTTGATCGCCGCCTTAAATTAACAAACATAGGACATATTATTTCAAGATACAAATAAAGGTTGATGAAGAAGTTAACTCTGCACGTAGCACAGAAAATACGTTGACATCGGGGGCAGTGGATACATAATTACTGACCCGCCCCCAGGCCGCTCCTGCTCCTGACTAGACAAAGGCCCGCCTAAACGCTTCAGTAAACATGAAAGAGTAGCAGGCAAGTGCTCTAAATAAAACACCACATTGGTAAATTAGAATACAGGACACGGGTAGCGTCTGATTCAATCACTATTATACTAAAGTTTTAAACCTCAGGGTATTCTAAGAAAATTGTCTGCTGTAATTACTACTGATTTACACTGGAATAGTTACGTTGGTAGGCGATTTTGTCTCGGCGATTGTAAACATCAAAATACACCTACCTTTCCAACAAGGCTGATTTGTTGCCAGATCTTCTTAGCCCACGACACGCAAGCCATCTTCGTAGTTGGTCTACGCTATGCTTCTCAATTTGGGCGTAGACAAAACTAGCACCTGGGACGTCTTCTTCACATAAAGTAACCGATGGATTAGCGTAGCTGCAGGCCATTTTGGCTTTAGCCGCTCTCTGTTTGTCCGACTGACTTCCCGGATGTAGCATCTATGAATATTCATGATGGCGCGTGTCGTCATTCGCGACAAGCGCTATACAGTCACTTTACCCCCAATACACAGCTAGAATACACAGTCACTTCACCCCTAGTATACAGCTACAATACAGTCACTTCAACCCAATACACAGCTACAATACAGTCACTTTACCCCCAATACACAGCTAGAATACACAGTCACTGCACCCCAATACACAGCTACAATACACAGTCACTGCACCCCTAGTATACAGCTACAATACAGTCACTTCAACCCAATACACAGCTACAATACAGTCACTTTACCCCCAATACAGAGCTAGAATACACAGTCACTGCACCCCAGTACACAGCTAGAAAACACAGTCACTGCACCCCCAGTACATAGCTAGAATACAGTCACTATACCCCCAGTACATAGCTAGAATACACAGTCACTATACCTCTAGTTTACAGCTAGAATACACAGGCATTATACCCCCAGCTTACAGCTAGAATACACAGTCACTATACCCCTAGTTTACAGCTAGAATACAGTCACTACACCCCCAGTACAGTGTACATAGCAGTGATCTCGGCCTGTGCCGCAGTGATCTCGGCCTATTTGGCAGTGATCTCGGCTTGTGCTGCAGTGATCTCGGCCTGTGCGGCAGTGAGCGGCAGTGATCTCGGCCTATGCGGCAGTGATCTCGGCCTATGCTGCAGTGATCTCGGCCTGTGCTGCAGTGATCTCGACCTGTACGGCAGTGATCTCGACCTGTGGGGCAGTGATCTCGGCCTGTGGGCAGTGATCTCGACCTGTGGGGCAGTGATCTCGGCCTGCGCGTAGTGATCTCGACCTGTGGGGAGTGATCGACCTGTGGTGCAGTGATCTCGACCTGTGGCAGTGATCTCGCCTGTGGGGCAGTGATTCACCGGCAGTGATCGATCAGGCGGTAGATTCCCGGACTTGGCGCGGCAGTGATTCGACTGTGGGTCAGTGATCTCAATTTGGCGCGGCAGTGATCTGACTCAGGCGGCAGTGATCTCGACCAGCGGCAGTGATCTCGACCTATGCAGGATCTCACTCCAGCGGTGATCTCGACTCCAGCGGCAGTGATTCTAATTGCGCGGCAGTGATCTCACCTGTGGGGCAGTGATCTCTGCCTGCGCGGCAGTGGGATCTCGACTCAGTGGCAGGATTCACCCAGCGGCAGGATCTCGACCAGGCGGCAGTGATCTCGACCTGTGTGGCAGTGATCTCGACCTGTGGCAGTGATCTCGGCCTGTGCTGCAGTGATCTCACCTGTGGGGCATTGATCTCGCCTGTGTGGCAGTGATCTCGCCTGTTTTCGCTCGCTATGTGTGCAAGTGGAGTAAGTGGAGGCTTGTGCCGCTTACTCTTGTGCCAAGTGGAGAGGCTTTATCTTTAGTTGTAGTTGTTGGTTGCGAGCGTTGGTCGCATGAGTTGCACAAGTGTACAGTTTACGATTTTCCAGACTAATCAGAACTTCACGGGCAATCGCTAAGCGCCTAGGTTGTGCAGCCTTCACGCTAGCTCTTATGCTATCGCAGTACATGCCGCCGCCTTTATTTTTGATCGCTAACACAAGCCGCAGTGGTTGTGTTTACTACACGTTTATGCTGACGGGCATCAATTCTAGGATAGGAGTGGGCCAATGTAATACAGTTCAATGAATACATTTCTAAATTGTAGAAAAGCACTGATAATTTAAGTATGTGTTTGGTGAGTTTCAGCTCTGAAATATTAAGACCGGACCATAAGGTATACATAGTGTGCAAAATCATTGATTGATCACAACTTGTTCCCAAGGCATGTGCTTACTTATGCTCGTTTGTTTAACATCATATGTTCTATTTTTTAGTGGTAAGCATTGTGTGCTTATCTGAGAAGTATTTATAAATATGTTTGACGGTTATGACGTTATTGGGAGGTTATTGTGTGCAAATGATTGATTACAAGTTGTTCCCGTGGCTTATGACTGTATAACGGAAAGACGTTTGTCCAAAACCATTTACTTTGAGAATAATGCATGCCAATTTGCTATCTCATGTAGGAGATATATGTTTAAAAAATTATTAATTATATCATCAGGCACGTACACTGATCTGGTGCAAATCTGACACACCACATTTGCTCAGCTCCTCTTTAGTGATGGCATCGAAAGAAAGGGATTAGGCATAACGGATTTCTTTGTAGTTACTTGCCAACATCAAATGGAGGCATTTCTCACCCAAGTGTAGTGCTCCGAGTAGATGAAAGCTGCTGACCAATTCGAGGATAGGAGTGGGCCAATGTAATACAGTTTAATGAATACATTTCTAAATTGTAGAAAAGCACTGATAATCTTATATTAAGACCGGCCGTTGTTTATCATATGGCACTACATACGTCTACGATTCGAGGCTAATTCACACAAGACATGTAGAAAGATTATGTTTTATTAAACAAATTCCTCATAAACCGGCCATGTCTCGATATGACGTCGCACTCCATCAGTGCATCACCGGGCCGTACAATCGAGCAAATGCCTTCAGAATCTGCACTGCAGACTTTTCCCCAGCTCTGTCAGATCCCAATGGAGGGCCACCTTTCCTTGCAGATCCCGATATGTTTTCTTTTGGTATCTCCGCAGCTTGCCTTCCGACACCAATCGCAGGGTTAGTGCAATCTGAAACACATGCAACTCTTATTTACAACATAATCTGAACACAACAGCAGCGAGTAGTACTTGCCATCAGCTGAACACAACAGCAGCGAGTAGTACATGCCATCAGCTGAACACAACAGCAGCGAGTAGTACGTGCCATCAGCTGAACACAACAGCAGCGAGTAGTACATGCCATCAGCTGAATACAACAGCAGCGAGTAGTACATGCCATCAGCTGAACACAACAGCAGCGAGTAGTACATGCCATCAGCTGAACACAACAGCAGCGAGTAGTACATGTCATCAGCTGAACACAACAGCAGCGAGTAGTACATGCCATCAGCTGAACACAACAGCAGCGAGTAGTACATGTCATCAGCTGAACACAACAGCAGCGAGTAGTACATGCCATCAGCTGAACACAACAGCAGCGAGTAGTACATGCCATCAGCTGAACACAACAGCAGCGAGTAGTACATGTCATCAGCTGAACACAACAGCAGCGAGTAGCACATGCCATCAGCTGAACACAACAGCAGCGAGTAGTACATGTCATCAGCTGAACACAACAGCAGCGAGTAGTACATGCCATCAGCTGAACACAACAGCAGCGAGTAGTACATGCCATCAGCTGAACACAACAGCAGCGAGTAGTACATGTCATTGTGTTCATTTCTTACAGACATCTTTTCAAGCAATTGTTTAGTCGCTTCATTTTATTAAAACGATAAAATGCTACATATTTGTGGGTTTGCATTATAGTGACACACATATTTCAGGATAGAAAAGGGGATAATGACTTTTTTATTTTCTGTTGATTGCTTGTACTTGCCAAAATGTTCACTTCATCATCTGCTCTTCTTTTTCTTCTGGGCATGATGCTGCAATAATTTGTACACAGTGATAAATGGATAGGCATATATATATATATATATATATATATATATATATATATATATATATATATATATATATATATATATATAACAAACAGTTTGGAACTTAATTACCAACATCACAGGGTTTATATATATATATATATATATATATATATATATATATATATATATATATATATGCCTATAGTTTTGCGCGAATTTATTTTGAGAATTTTATTCGTTTAAGTAATGTTAGTAATTTTATAGTGTAAATAAATGCATATAAATGTATATATGATAAGCAAACATATTATTAATTGTATATGACAGATCAGGGAATGTTTGACAGCAGCTGAGTGTAGCGTGTGGGCAAGCTTGACCTAGCCTTGGCAATCTTCCAGTTAACTGGCCTAAATTATTACTATTAAGGCCTTTTCAAAACGGTTTTGCAAACTTTTTTCGATGCGTATGTGCTCGGAATGTCATTCTACATAATTTCCAGTAGACGGAAGTAAGATTTGTTTCGAATTATTTTTAAATCAATTTAATGCCGTCAATTTAATGCCAACGTAAATAAGCTGATGTCACATGGCGCGAGCAATAAGGCCATGCCACGTGTACACACAGCACGGCGGCAAAACCAAGGCTAAGGCGTCTTGCGTGTGCATTTCGAAGTCGAAACAAAAAACAATTAGCAATATTTTATAAATGCATGCTTAAAACTAATAATTATGCATTATACAGAATAAGAATTAATGATGTAGCCTTAGTTTTGGGGATATATTCGCAAATAGCAATACGCCTTAGCGGTAGTGATGCGTCTTGGACTTGGCCTGGGTTTGTTACGTGTTGAGACATCGTCATCGGTTTGTTTGCTTCGACTCGACGGCATTAAATTGATTTAAAACACACTTAAAAATATCATCTTACTTCTTTGTTTTCACCACGTCTCACCTTGATCAGTTGTCTCTGCTTCAATTTCTGTAGTTCTGATCGACTCAGTCTGCCTCTGTTATAGTTGTCAACGCTGTGTATCGCGGTTCGACTTCGCCATGCTGTGTTTTTGCATGAGCGTGAAATAATGATATCCCAAAGAAGCCACAACCATGTGATCGTCCGGTCACGTGATTTGTCCCGCATTTCGCTGAATAATCGAGGACGCGGTAAACCGTCCGAATACACACAGCTGTAAAAGTTAGCTCCCAGTGGCACAGCGGTGAGTACACACGGTCCGCACTGTTATATCTGATCAAAGTTAGCTCCCAGTGGCACAGCGGTGAGTACACACGGTCCGCACTGTTATATCTGATCAAAGTTAGCTCCCAGTGGCGCAGCGGTGAGTACACACGGTCCGCACTGTTATATCTGATCAAAGTTAGCTCCCAGTGGCGCAGCGGTGAGTACACACGGTCCGCACTGTTATATCTGATCAAAGTTAGCTCCCAGTGGCACAGCGGTGAGTACACACGGTCCGCACTGTTATATCTGATCAAAGTTAGCTCCCAGTGGCGCAGCGGTGAGTACACACGGTCCGCACTGTTATATCTGATCAAAGTTAGCTCCCAGTGGCACAGCGGTGAGTACACACGGTCCGCACTGTTATATCTGATCAAAGTTAGCTCCCAGTGGTGCAGTGGTGAGTACACACGGTCCGCACTGT
>JAODUO010002387.1:27500-35000 GCA_025642075.2 Ridgeia piscesae
TATCTCACTCTCAACCTATCTCACTCTCATCCTATCTCACTCACACCTATCTCACTCACACCATATATCATCCTGTCTCACTCACACCCTCTCTCACCCTCCTCCCTCTCACCCTATCTCACTCACACCCTATCTCCTCACACCCTATCTCACTCACACCCTATGTCACTCTCAACCTATCTCACTCTCAACCTATCTCACTCTCATCCTATCTCACTCACACCCTATCTAACTCACACGCTATCTCACTCACACCCTATGTCACTCTCAATCTATCTCACTCTCAACCTATCTCACTCTCTCCTATCTCACTCACACCCTATCTCGCTCACCCTATCTCCTCACACCCTATTCACTTCAATCTATCTCACTCTCAACCTATCTCCTTCTCCTCACTCTCCTCTCACCCTCTCTCACCCTCTCACCTATCTCACTCACACCCTATCTCGCTCACACCCTATCTCGCTCACACCCTATCTCGCTCACACCCTATCTCACTCACACCCTATCTCACTCACACCCTATTCACTCTCAATCTATCTCACTCTCACCCGATCTCACTCACATGCTATCTCACTCTCATCTACTCACCCTATCTACTCTCAACCTATCTCACTCTCACCCTATCTCACTCTCACCCTATCTCACTCACACCCTATTTCACTCTCAACCTATCTCACTCTCACCCTATCTCACTCGCACCCTATCTCACTCACACCCTGTCTCACTCTCACCCTATCTCACTCACACCCTATCTCACTCACACCCTATCTCACTCACACCCTATCTCACTCTCAACCTATCTCACTCTCATCCTATCTCACTCTCACCCTATCTCACTCACACCCTATCTCACTCACACGATATCTCATCCTATCTCACTCACACCCTATCTCACCCTATCTCATCTCACCCTATCTCACTCACACCCTATCTCACTCACCTATCTCGCTCTCACACTATCTCACTCACACCCTATCTCATTCACACCATATCTCATCCTATCTCACTCACACCCGATCTCACCCTATCTCACTCACACCCGATCTCACCCTATCTCACTCACACCCTATCTCACCCTATCTCGCTCACACCATATCTCACCATATTTTGCTCACACATTCTCTCACTCACACCCTATCTCGCTCACACCCATCTCACTGTCACCCTATCTCACCCTATCTCGCTCTCACCTTATCTCACTCACACCTTTTCTCACTCTCACCCTATCTGTGTGTCACTCTATCGCCCCTGTGCCCAGGAAATGACGGAGGGGATGCTGGAGCTGGAGCGATCCCGCATTGAGACGGCCACAGAGCTGGAGCAACTCCACAACCAGAAGGACAACTTGCAGGAGCATCTGAGCATGGTCATACACACCCTCGTCGTGGTAACTCTCTCGCATGCATGCATGCTTCGTCACACTTCGTCACGCTTGTGTTTCTGTCTTTTTCTTCAGATTTGTAGCACTTTTAAACGATCGTTTCCCAGCGATGAAGAAAAATGTCATCGAAATTTATGTTTTATATTTTATGGAAAACTTGGTTTATTCTCCTTGTTAAAATAATAATATTAACAATGGCTTGATGCAAGAAATACTAGAAGCTACCACTATCAATATCTTATAGGACGTGCACGTTTAAACCTAGATATTCAATTAACATACAACTGTATAAACATTCATAAGAAATACGCGATTGTCTCGCAGTTTCTTAAAATGTTACTTTGCAAGTAGGAGTCATTTATCACAGAATGGATGACATACACAGTCTGTTCTGTTTAATTGGCTTAGTAAGGTTTCAATGTTGCCCATGTGGTTATATATATGTTAGCTAATGTTGAAAACCAACTTGATGCGAGATCCAGTGGGCTGTCTATATTCTGGTGGGCTATCTTTATTCTGGTGGACTGAATATTTTGGTGTGTTATCTTTATTCTGGTGGGCTATCTTTGTTGTGTTGGGCTGTCTTTATTCCATTGGCCGTACATTTTTGGTGTGTTATCTTTATTCTGTTGGGCTGTCTTTATTCTGGTGGGCCTTATGTTTTGGTGGATTATCTTTATTCTGGTGGGCCATCTGTATTCTGGTGGGCTGTCTTTATTCTGGTGGGCTATCTTTATTCTGGTGGGCCTTATGTTTTGGTGGATTATCTTTATTCTGGTGGGCCATCTGTATTCTGGTGGGCTGCCTATAATCTGTCATTATTGTCATGTGGGCAGTCTAATGAAATAGTTGACTATTTTTTTTCAGTTGTGTGTCCACACTTTGCACAGCATACTTCAAAATGTTTGTTTTATTGAGTTACCATGTCAACCCTAGATAATATGACCTGTCACAGGTCATTCCATGTTTACTGCAGTTGATGTGACAAGATGGTAGCAACAACCGTGTATGTTGATAAACTACGTTCAGTGTTTTATATATCACCTGTGAGCACATTTTCTCTTTATATTGATTATTGCTATGGAATGAGATGATAAAATTAATAGTTTGATATGTGTTTATACATTAATGGTTAACAATCCAACATCCATGTATACTGATATCCAGGTGAATATATATAAATTTGATGTGAACAAAATTGATTTTCCATAGAAATATCATAATAAAATTCATATGCCCATCCACATTGTGTTAAATTTATTATTAGATTAACTTGCAGTCAACTTAAGCTGTATTCCTTATCTATTGATGCTGGTTTTTTATATGCTCTCAGCGATTGTCTCTCTCTCTCTCTCTCCTCCTCTCTCTCCGTCTTTCTTTCTCCCTCGCTCCCTCTCTCTCTCTCTCACTCTCTCTCTCGTCTTTTCCCGCTCTCTCTCTCCTCTCTCTCTCGCTCTCTCTCTGCTCTCACTCTCTCGCCCCTTCTCCCCTGCTGCTCTCTCCACCTCCCCTCCTCGGCTCTCGCTATTCTCTCTCCTCTCTCTTCTCTGCTGCTCTCTCGCTCTCTCACTCTCTCTCTCTCGCTGTCTCTTCTCTCTCTCTCGCTCTCTCCTCTCTCTCTCTCCCCTCTCTCTTCCTCGCTTTTGCTCTTTTCCTCTCTCTCTTCTCTCTCTCCTCTCTCCCTCTCCTCTCTCCCCCTTCTCCTCCTCTCTCTCGCTCTCTCGCTCTCTCTCTCTCTGCTCTCTCCTCTCTCTCTCTCTCTCCTCTCTCTGCTCTCACTCTCTCCTCTCTCTCTCGCTCTCTCTCTTGCTCTCTCTCTCTCTCTTTTTCTCTCCTCTCACTTCTCGTTCTCTCTCGCTCTCCTCTCTCGCTCCTCAGAAAATTTAAATTTTGACGTGTATATAAAATATGTGTGGTAGCTCCTTGATACCATGGACTTGGACGCATTTTATTGTATTTAAAATTGTGTTGTAACCATGTCACATCTAATGTACCTATTACATACTATTTCCTACCTGTGCACAATATGTACATGAGTAGTTGGTTTTTGTGTAAAAGTGCAACATTAATGTGTGTTGAACCCATAAAAACGACTACTTAATAAACTTGACCTCCTGTTGCTATGTTCCATTCCCAAGGCAGTGTAGATCCCATAAATAAATGCATATCTGGACAGCTAGAAGAGTGAGTGGGTGTAGTGAAATAAGAATATACACTGGTCAAAAATGAAGGGTGCTTTCTCTTTTCTCGCTCTCTCTCTCTCTCTCTCTCTCTCTCTCTCTCTCTCTCTCTCTCTCTCTCTCTCTCTCTCTCTCTCTCTCTCTCTCTCTCTCTCTCTCTCTCTCTCTCTCTCTCTCTCTCTCTCTCTCTCTCTCTCATCTCTCTCTCTCTCTGTCTCTGTTTTCTCTCGTTTCTCTTCGCTCTCTCTCCCCTTCTCTCTCTCTTGCTCTCTCTCCTCTGCTCTCTCTCACTCTCTCTCTCTTTCTCTCTCTCTGTCCTCTCTTCTCCTCTCCTCTCTCTCTCCCCCTTTTCTCTCCCCTCTTTTGCTCTCTCTCTCTCGCTCTTTTTGCTCTCTCTCACTCGCTCTCGCGCTCTCGTTCTCTCGCTCCTCAGAAATTTATATTTTGACGTGTATATAAAATATGTGGTGGCTCCTTCATACCATGGACTTGGACGCATTTTATTGTATTTAAAATTGTGTTATAACCATGTCACATCTAATGTACCTATTAAATACTATTTCCTACCTGTGCACAATATGTACATGAGTAGTTGGTTTTTGTGTAAAAGTGCAACATTAATGTGTGTTGAACCCATAAAAACGACTACTTAATAAACATGACCTCCTGTTGCTATGTTCCATTCCCAAGGCAGTGTAGATCCCATAAATAAATGCATATCTGGACAGCTAGAAGAGTGAGTGGGTGTAGTGAAATAAGAATTATACACTGGTCGATTATATATACAGGTGGAGGGGATTTAAGAATGTATGATCATGATTTCATTTATGTGGACTTTTGTTATTTATATGTAACATAGAGTAACTAAGAAATTAGATCAACCGTAACATATTACTATATAGTTTTATATTTATTCTCTAACCTCTCATGTGTTATTTGCACAAACCATTTCCACTCCCTTGGAAGAAAGATTAAAATTGACTGAAACATAATTGTCAAAACATTTCATAAATGGCAAACATTACTTTGTTGATACATCAAGATCATTAAATGCATACAACAGTGCCACACTGCTGTGTGATCAAGCTTCACAAAAGCTAGCACGAAACAACTTACATATGAACTGAGAAAACGATGCATACTCACAATGTCATGCATATGCATGGTTTAACAAGTTTGTCAGCATAAGGTTTAAGCAACATTAATACAATCCATATTCATAATCTGTGTCATCACTGTCACATTCACAACGTCTTTCACTTTAGAAGTGTTCACCATCTCGCTTTTCAAGTATTCTTTCTCTTTACCAACATTTATAACCTATCTATATTTCTCTTATCTCATTTTCCGGGTCTCTCTCTCTTCCGTCCTCTCTCTCTTCAGCCACATTCACCGTCACTCTTCAAACATGTACACTATCCCCCTCTCTTTCTGTCTCGCTCTCTCTTCAGCCTTGCTCACCACTTTACTCTCTTCTGTTGTGGACGCCACCTAGCTCTCTCTCTCTCTCTCTCTCTCTCTCTCTCTCTCTCTCTCTCTCTTCTCTCTCTCTCTCTCCTTCTCTCTCTCTCTCTCTCTCTCTCTCTCTCTCTCTCTCTCTCTCTCTCTCTCTCTCTCTCTCTCTCTCTCTCTCTCTCTCTCTCTCTCTCTCTCTCTCTCTCTCTCTCTCTCTCTCTCTCTCTCTCTCTCTCTCTCTCTCTCTCTCTCTCTCTCTCTCTCTCTCTCTCTCTCTCTCTCTCTCTCTCTCTCTCTCTCTCTCTCTCTCTCTCTCTCTCTCTCTCTCTCTCTCTCTCTCTCTCTCTCTCTCTCTCTCTCTCTCTCTCTCTCTCTCTCTCTCTCTCTCTCTCTCTCTCTCTCTCTCTCTCTCTCTCTCTCTCTCTCTCTCTCTCTCTCTCTCTCTCTCTCTCTCTCTCTCTCTCTCTCTCTCTCTCTCTCTCTCTCTCTCTCTCTCTCTCTCTCTCTCTCTCTCTCTCTCTCTCTCTCTCTCTCTCTCTCTCTCTCTCTCTCTCTCTCTCTCTCTCTCTCTCTCTCTCTCTCTCTCTCTCTCTCTCTCTCTCTCTCTCTCTCTCTCTCTCTCTCTCTCTCTCTCTCTCTCTCTCTCTCTCTCTCTCTCTCTCTCTCTCTCTCTCTCTCTCTCTCTCTCTCTCTCTCTCTCTCTCTCTCTCTCTCTCTCTCTCTCTCTCTCTTTTCTCTCTCTATCTCTCCCTATATTTTATGCGCATCCAACCAATAATGATATGTCGTACACGTTTGACTATACAGTTCAACACATTTCTAAAATATCACAAAACCAGCTGAACTGATGAAACAAAATCAATGTGTGTGCACACATGTAGTGTTTGCATAAGGAACACCAACAGGGTATGAACCTGCTACACACAAAACTGAACCGACATTGCCCCAAACTGTGCAAGTGTACAAAATGGTTAAGAGAAACATTTGACAGTGCTTTTGCGTTAAAACACAGTATTCTAAGTGCAATAAGTCAGAACAGTATTTTGTGTTGTTAGAAAATGAATATACATGATCGGACAGGAATACATAATTATTAGTTCAAGATCTGAAAAATCATGCACAAACAAATTTTTCTATACAAGACTGCTAAATGTGGTTTTGAACGCTTCATATTACGTCACTATGGCTGCCCAACACCCAATTTCAAAGATTGTTTTTGCCAGAAAAATTACAAAACGAGTACAGGTAACTGTTTCCTACAAGCATGACGATTTAGTAACAGAACATGTTGCATCGTCTAACAATATCCAAAATGTTCTCAAGTTCGTTATTTTCAATAAATACTTGTTAGGTATGCTAGCGTAATTGTGTGTCTATGTGCATGTATGTATGAGTGCATAATAATGATATAAATGTAATCATAGTCCTACGTTTTATACAATAAAAACAAAACTATGTAAGTTCAAGGTATATTCGATATTTTCGTTATGTGTCATAATGTGTTTAATAGGTTTTTATGCAGGTACATTGTCACGTGATGTGTACACTGACTGGGTAGTTGTATTTGTATTAACTGTGTTTCGTAATTATTAAGAAAAAATATAAAATTAACGTTAACGAATATCTCAAAAGATTATAACCAAAGGTTATACTAGGTAATATATGCATGTATAAATATAAGCAATCTCATATTAACAGGTATCTTAACATCGAATGATCACAGTTATTTATTCATACATTGAATGTATTATTATTATTCATATAGTAGAAATGATTGTATCTTAGCAATTTACTATGAATAAAATATTTATGATTTCATGCATGCTATTAACTCTTTTACAATTATAATGCCAACCAAAACAGCAACATATAATTCCATGATAAAATTTAGTGTATTATATTTTTCCGTACGTACAACAAATTAACTAAAGCTTATCGTGAAACTGAGTCGTTGTGTACGATTAAAACAACATAAAATATGTTTTATACATCAATAGTGATGAAATTGAAATTAGTTAATAGTCATAATATAGTTTTTAAGAAAATCTTTGAAAACAAAAAATGAGAGGGAATCAGGAAGTGGGAGACACTGGGTACATAGCCTATAGTATTCAATGTTAACGTTGCCCTTAATGCAATACGGTTTCACATGTTTCGACCTAATAAAAACGATGCTTAGAACAAAGTGTTGATCTTTTCTTTAATGTATTAATATATTGCATCTGAACCACGCGCAATTTATACAAACACGAATTAAAAAAGTAACAAAGCTGAACATTAAAGCGATGTTTATATATAGCCTTACCCTGTGTATTAAGGTTGATTTTTACTATTTTGACAAATGTACATTTAACAAGTATTGTAATAGGACAACGCCGTTGTGCGAGTTGAAGGAGATTTAATTAAAGTTCTGCTCCGCCTTCATCCACCTTAAATGTCATGGTGCTGGTTCACGCCCGGGTAATCTAGTCGCAGTGACAA
>JAODUO010002388.1:0-29242 GCA_025642075.2 Ridgeia piscesae
CAAACCACTCGGCTTGGAATAAAGATGGCGTTACGCAGTGTTCTATGACGACGATTTAGGCACTGAAAATATTTTTTTTCCCAGTTTGTCTGATAAGTGAATATGCTTCTTTCACCATTAATGTATACTTATATAGTATACATTTAGGTATATGGAATGTTACAGCTGTGTTTCAGTTCCCCTTTAAATGCTCTGCTGATGTTACTGAAACGACGGCCTTATCCCAGACTAGGGCAGAGACGTTGAATGGTTCTGAACCCCAATTTGAATTAACAAATTAAATAAGGATACCTTTTTATCAGATAATACTATATTAAAATTATAATCAACATTAAACTTATAGTAAAACAAAAGTAAACGGAAATACAAATTTGCAGTTGGTTATAAAGCAGGAATTATAACAAGATTAGCTTCGATTAGCAGGCAGCATACCTCGGCAAAGGTACGAAGTCGAGCGACAGTCGGTGAAGCGAGACTAGATACACTGCTATCTTCTGCTAAGGTCTTCTGTTCATATCCCTTGCCTTGATGCTAAGGTCTTATTTTCATTTCTACTGTCTTGATGCTAAGGTCTTATTTTCATTTCTACTGTCTTGATGCTAAGGTCTTATTTTCATTTCTACTGCCTTGATGCTAAGGTCTTATTTTCATTTCTACTGTCTTGATGCTAAGGTCTTATTTTCATTTCTACTGCCTTGATGCTAAGGTCTTATTTTCATTTCTACTGTCTTGATGCTAAGGTCTTATTTTCATTTCTACTGTCTTGATGCTAAGGTCTTATTTTCATTTCTACTGTCTTGATGCTAAGGTCTTATTTTCATTTCTACTGCCTTGATGCTAAGGTCTTATTTTCATTTCTACTGTCTTGCTGCTAAGGTCTTATTTTCATTTCTACTGTCTTGATGCTAAGGTCTTATTTTCATTTCTACTGTCTTGCTGCTAAGGTCTTATTTTCATTTCTACTGTCTTGATGCTAAGGTCTTATTTTCATTTCTACTGTCTTGCTGCTAAGGTCTTATTTTCATTTCTACTGTCTTGCTGCTAAGGTCTTATTTTCATTTCTACTGCCTTGCTGCTAAGGTCTTATTTTCATTTCTACTGTCTTGATGCTAAGGTCTTATTTTCATGTCCACTGTCTTAATGCTAAGGTCTTATTTTCATGTCCACTGTCTTAATGCTAAGGTCTTATTTTCATGTCCACTGTCTTAATGCAAAGGTCTTATTTTCATTTCTACTGTCTTGATGCTAAGGTCTTATTTTCATTTCTACTGTCTTGCTGCTAAGGTCTTATTTTCATTTCTACTGTCTTGATGCTAAGGTCTTATTTTCATGTCCACTGTCTTAATGCTAAGGTCTAATTTTCATGTCCACTGCCTTAATGCTAAGGTCTTATTTTCATGTCCACTATGTTAATGCTAAGGTCTTATTTTTATGTCCACCATCTTGACGCTAAAGTCTTATTTTCATGTCCACTGTCTTAATGCTAAGGTCTTATTTTCATATCCACTGTCTTAATGATAAGGTTTATTTTCATGTCCACTGTCTTAATGTAAAGATCTTGTTTTCATGTCCACCGTCTTGATGCTAAGGTCTTATTTTAATTTCCACCGTCTTGATGCTAAGGTCTTATTTTAATTTCCACCGTCTTGATGCTAAGGTCTTATTTTAATTTCCACCGTCTTGATGCTAAGGTCGTACTTTCATTTCCACCGTCTTGAGTGAGTACTGATAACCCTGCCAGGTCTGCCACTCGATGCCGTCGGCGAACGAATCATGCGGGCCCTTGAGGTAGAGGCCATTCAAGTTGGCAAGATGGCAACTGTTATACCACCACGCCCCCTTGTGGCTTTTAGCACAACGACCACCTCCCTCGTTGTTGCGGTCCTTCGTGCTGAATGGCATCGAGTCACCTGCATCAGTAATTATTATCACATAAAACATGCATTTCCTTTCATGAAAAAACAAAGAAACAAGATAGTGAGTTATTTCAATACATATTCCATCACGAAAGTTCGCATGCTATAATGACATGTCAACACAACAGCTGATTTGTCGTCAACATGAAGCATTTTACTGAATATGTACGAAAACGTCACCTACGACTTGTGTTTCTCCCGCCGGGACATTAAAAACACGAGACATGTACAGCATAATACAATCAAAATGACACAATAATTACAATTATACAAACATGAGTCTTGATAAATATATGTTTCTTCGTGCGAACTCTCATGATGTAAGTAAGGTGTTAAACTGCACTTAACTAAAACAGTCCTGCATAATGTATAAGTTTGATAATGTAGATTTATATATATATATATATATATATATATATATATATATATATATATATGTGTGTGTGTGTGTGTGTGTGTGTGTGTGTGTGTGTGTGTGTGTGTGTGTGTGTGTGTGTGTGTGTGTGTGTGTGTGTCGGATAGATGCAGTATGTTGTGACATCTCCACATTTTATATATTGATGTATTTATTAATCGTTATATACAATATGTGCGCACACACGCACACACGCACGCACGACACACACACACTCACACTCACACTCACACTCACACCCACACCCACACCCACACCCACACCCACACCCACACCCACACCCACACCCACACCCACACCCACACCCACACCCACACCCACACTCACACTCACACACATACCCAATCGCTTATCTCCCATGTAGCCCCGGATCGTGGCAAATGTACACACAACTGTATGACTAACAAGCGTACGATGGTTGCATATTAGTTTCGCTACGTAGCACAGGCAAAACAACTGCCAAAACCATAAACATGCTGGATCAACATTTCAAGAATTCTATAGCTGTAAATTGCGCAAAGATGTGGAACAATCTAAGCTCGCATTAAGTTGCTACTGCTAATTTAATTCGAATCCACTCAGGTTGTATCAGTCGTATCAGAAATGCAACCTACGACCCAACGTACACGCGGAACCGAAATGTTACCTAGCTGTTACATCAACTTGTAATAACTGCCGGCCTGCTGGTGACGCCGATAGCGGACCCGGCCCTCACGCAGGGTCGTTCCGCTCCCTTGCTTCACACCGGATCCGTCATCGGAATACAAAACAACTCTTCTTTCACATGATAAATGACGTCTGAATCACCGTATTGACGTCGTTTTTATTGCGTCTCCACACCTGCGTTACCGGTCGTTCTGCTTCGCTGCGATGGACCTGACCCGTGGAAGCTCACATTGCTCACATTGTAAGGGGGTCGTATATCGTGTTTATAATGGTCACAGTTGTTGTAGGCCAACGCTTCGGAAAATACTGAACGACTCTTAAAAGGCTGTCGGCCTGTATTGGCTGTTGGGCTTGGTTGCCAGTCGGGCATGGTTGGCTGACGTTTTTTTTTTGTCAGTTGGGCATGGTTGGTTGTCGGGCTTGGTTGTCAGTCGGACACGGTTGACTGTCGGGTTTGGTTGTCAGTCGTGCATGGTTGGCTGTCGGGCTTGGTTGTCAGTCGGGCATGGTTGGCTGTCGGGTTTGGTTGTCAGTCGGACACGGTTGACTGTCGGGTTTGGTTGTCAGTCGGGCATGGTTGGCTATCGGGTTTGGTTGTCAGTCGGGCATGGTTAGCTGTCGGGTTTGGTTGTCAGTCGGGCATGGTTAGCTGTCGGGTTTGGTTGTCAGTCGGGCATGGTTAGCTGTCGGGCTTGGTTGTCAGTCGGGCATCGTTAGCTGTCGGGTTTGGTTGTCAGTCGGGCATGGTTAGCTGTCGGGTTTGGTTGTCAGTCGGGCATGGTTAGCTGTCGGGTTTGGTTGTCAGTCGGGCATGGTTAGCTGTCGGGTTTGGTTGTCAGTCGGGCATGGTTAGCTGTCGGGCTTGGTTGTCAGTCGGGCATCGTTAGCTGTCGGGTTTGGTTGTCAGTCAGGCATGGTTGGCTTTCGGGCTTGGTTGTCAGTCGGGCATGGTTAGCTGTCGGGTTTGGTTGTAAGTCAGGCATGGTTAGATATCGGCCTAGTTGTCAGTCGGGCATGGCTAGCTGTCGGGTTTGGTTGTCAGTCGGGCATGGTTTGATCTCGGGCTTGGTTGTCAGTCGGGCATGGTTGGCTGTTGGGTTTGGTTGTAAGACGGGCATGATTGGATCTCGGGCTTGATTGTCAGTCGGGCATGGTTGGCTGTCGGGTTTGGTTGTCAGACGGGCATGGTTGGATCTCGGCTAAGTTGTCAGTCGGGCATGGTTGGCTGTCGGGTTTGGTTGTCAGACGGGCATGGTTGGATTCGGGCTTGGTTGTCAGTCGGGCATGTTTGGCTGTCGGGCTTGGTTATTAATCCGGAATGATTGGCTGTCGGGCTTGGTTGTTAATCGGGACTGATTGGCTGTCGGGCTTGGTTGTTAATCGGGAATGATTGGCTGTCGGGCTTGGTTGTTAATCGGGAATGATTGGCTGCCGGGCTTGGTTGTTAATCGGGACTGATTGGCTGTCGGGCTTGGTTGTTAATCGGGAATGATTGGCTGTCGGGCTTTGTTGTTAATCGGGAATGATTGGCTGTCGGGCTTGGTTGTTAATCGGGAATGATTGGCTGTCGGGCTTGGTTGTTAATCGGGAATGATTGGCTGTCGGGCTTTGTTGTTAATCGGGCATGATTGGCTGTCGGGCTTTGTTGTTAATCGGGCATGATTGGATGTAGGGCTTGGTTGTTAATCTGGAATGATTGGCTGTCGGGCTTGGTTGTTAATCGGGAATGATTGGCTGTCGGGCTTGGTCGTTAACCGGGAATGATTGGCTGTCGGGCTTGGATGGATCTCGGGCTGGGTTGACTGTCGGGATGGGTTGACTGTCGGACTGGGTTGACTGTCGGGATGGGTTGACTGTCGGACTGGGTGTGCTGTCGGGATGGGTTGACTGTCGGACTGGGTTGACTGTCGGGATGGGTTGACTGTCGGACTGGGTTGACTGTCGGGATGGGTTGACTGTCGGACTGGGTTGACTGTCGGACTGGGTTGACTGTCGGGATGGGTTGACTGTCGGACTGGGTTGACTGTCGGGATGGGTTGACTGTCGGACTGGGTTGACTGTCAGGATGGGTTGACTGTCGGACTGGGTTGGCTGTCGGGATGGGTTGACTGTCGGGATGGGTTGACTGTCGGAATGGGATGGGTGTCGAACTGGGTTGGCTGTCGGGATGGGATGGGTGTCGGACTGGGTTGGCTGTCGGGATGGGTTGGGTGTCGAACTGGGTTGGCTGTCGGACTGGGTTGACTGTCGGGATGGGTTGACTGTCGGACTGGGTTGGCTGTTGGGATGGGTTGGGTGTCGAACTGGGTTGACTGTCGGACTGGGTTGGCTGTTGGGATGGGTTGGGTGTCGAACTGGGTTGGCTGTCGGGATGGGATGGCTGTCGAACTGGGTTGGCTGTTGGGATGGGTTGACTGTCGGGATGGGATGGGTGTCGAACTGGGTTGGCTGTCGGGATGGGATGGGTGTCGAACTGGGTTGGCTGTCGGGATGGGATGGGTGTCGAACTGGGTTGGCTGTCGGGATGGGATGGGTCTCGGACTGGGTTGGCTCTCGGGATGGGTTGGCTGCCGGGATGGGTTGACTGTCGGACTGGGTTGGCTGTTGGGATGGGTTGGGTCTCGGACTGGGTTGACTGTCGGACTGGGTTGACTGTCGGGATGGGTTGGCTGTCGGGATGGGTTGACTGTCGGACTGGGTTGACTGTCGGGATGGGTTGACTGTCGGACTGGGTTGGCTGTTGGGATGGGTTGGGTCTCGGACTGGGTTGACTGTCGGACTGGGTTGGCTGTCGGGATGGGTTGGCTGTCGGGATGGGTTGACTGTCGGACTGGGTTGACTGTCGGGATGGGTTGACTGTCGGACTGGGTTGACTGTCGGACTGGGTTGACTGTCGGGATGGGTTGACTGTCGGACTGGGTTGACTGTCGGACTGGGTTGACTGTCGGGATGGGTTGACTGTCGGGCTGGGTTGGCTGTCGGGATGGGTTGGTTGTCGAACTGGCTTGGCTGTCGGGATATGTTGGGTCTCGGACTGGGTTGGCTGTCGGGATGGGTTGACTGTCAGGGTTGGGTTTTGAAACAAGTACTTGGTTTGAAACGAGCCAATTTCTTGGTAAAGAGGTAGACATATTTTGAAATAGTGCTTAAGCTGTGACGTGTAACGAATATAATACACGTTTCAAAATGAGGGTTCGCCTACGAACGAAGGACCGAAGGATGCATATGTCAACCATGTCATGATTCGCCAATGAACTGGTTAGTTAGGAGATCGACAACTGTTGGACCACACGCGCAGTCAGTGTTATCTAGATTGCCACCCAGAGAAGTAACTCTAGTTAGCAGGTGGACAAGAAAGCCCGTGCTATATAGTGTATGCCGCCTTTCTTTGGTGGATGTCAATTAAAAAACATATTAACATTACTAGCACCCACATAATCAGCAGATAACCGATTCCATTCATTTACTGTCCTTTTTGAACGAAAAACACTTTCTATTATCTAGACTACTCTGCTCCTTTGCTAATGTAACATCATGTCCTCTTGTCCATCTAACTTCCTTAACCGATAGAATACAGTTCTATTACTATTTCCATAACCATTCAATATTTGATCTCCTCTCAATATCTTGGTCTCTAGCGTTGCTAAAACCCATTCTATTAGATGCATTTCATAAGTCATGTTTGGTATAATTTTGATTTCCTGTAATTTTTTTAAACGTATCTACATTCTGTTGTGTCTATATGCCTTGTGACTACGTGTTTGTAATTATCTACATTTACATGATAATCACCTGCTGTGCCGCTGTACTTGCCGAGCGTAAGTTTATAGTTATCTCCTTCTGAGGCGACAACGAAGCTCGTGTAAACTGCATGTCTATTTTCGCCGTCGAAGTCTTCCATGTCTATTCTTAATTGGTATCGCGACTGTGATGTTAAGCTATTGAGAAAATCGTTTCCTGTAAACGGGTACACATCAATACTATCATGTCACTGATACAACATCAATAGTAACACAGATCAAACGAACATCAGATTGCACCGTCAACATCATACGTCATAATGATTGTGATGTAATGGTATTAAGATAATTCAACAACGGTAAACAACAATATTTCTACGTTAGTTTGAACGAGTCAACATTATATAGAACGATGTGACATGTCGTAGTCAGTTAAAATATAATATTCAAAATAACACCACATTTGGTAATAGCTAAGATATATGATGTTACTTTTTATGGAATGTATGCTTTGTTTTTTTATAATAGCGATGTTTAATAACATGCATGATTTTTATAGTGATATCCAGTTTTCGTAGACCTTGCTTAAGAAACCTTTGAGATGAACAACATTTGTCGAGCTAGTTGGTGTGTTATCTGGTTTGGCTGGATTCGTGGGATTGGCTGGGTTGGCTCGACCCAAATCAGCTAACACACGCTGTATCAATTTAAAGTATACTATATCTTTGACCCACCGAGCCAGAATTCACCGGTCACGTCGCCGAATCCTTCCTTGTAGCTGGCCCAGTCGCGGTAGAAGTCGACGGACCCGTCTCGTCTTCTTTGGAACACCTGCACGACACCGACACATGACAACGAGCACAAAGATGTGACACTAAACATCTACACCTGACAACGAATATCTATACGCAAGGGAGCTGGAGAGGGAGAGGGGAGGGAGGGGGACAGTGACGGGAAGTGGCAGAGGGGAGGGACAAGGAGAGGGACAGTGACGGGGACGGGGCAGAAGGAGAGGGGAGGGACAGGGAGAGGGATAGTGACGGGGAGAGGGAGAGGAAGAAGAGAGGAGAAGAGAGGAAAGCAGAACAGGGTAGAGCAGAGCAGAGAAGAGGAGCGAAGAGAAGAGGAGAGGAGAGGAGAGGGAGAAAAATGAATAACCATATTTAGTACGTACGATCCACCCTCCTTGATCTGTCGACATGTCACAGAACACACGGAAATACTTCGCCGCCTTGTCCACGTAAACATCGTACACGCCACTGACAGTGTTGCCGTCCTTCAGTAGATCGTAGCAGTCGCTAGCTGCGGTACGTCGCTTCAGCGCTGAATGAAATTAACGGAAATAATTGCACCTATCAGTCGATCGAGAACATTATAGTTGGAGTGCATCTTATACCGTTGTACAGATTTGCAAATTAATTCACGTCATGTTGTCTCTCTTCATACTATTGTAATGATGCTATAAATCCTGTTTCAACAGCCTCTTATATGAAACACCAACATTTATCGAGATTCATCTCGAAGCCAATCAACTGATTCCGAAACCACGTTAGCAACTGCACGCTGACCTAACGTGCCGAAAGTAAGTCTAACAAGTTTCGGTCCAGTTTTGCGCATGCGCGTTATATAACGCCTGTGCCTGCCACAAGTTTGCGCCTTACTTCGACTCGCCTATGCAAAGGCCTTACGTAAGTTCCGTGCTGAGTGTGAGCGGAAGTAGGCATTCTGCGCTTTCTGCGAGCGTAAAGACTTAAGGCGTGAGTCGATAGTAAGCATGAACCATCTATTATTATTATTACATTCAGGTTTCCGATATTGGAGAAAAACATTTAATATTATACATACACATGTATACATACATTCACATATAAAAGACTATATTATTACTCTTAAGATACTCTTTGTTAATGATACGTTCAGTATTGCAGTTGACCTTACGTATGGCATAACATAACCATTTAATTAGCATACCTTATCGTATATTGTGGGCTACGTTTACGAGAATATCCGCAATAAAGCACGCAAGTATCTTCTGCTGTTACATTATTTTTATGCTATTTGCCATTTTACTTCATGGTCGGTCGTCAACGACTCGGTCGAGCTATGCATTCACGTGGGCGTGACTGTCAGAGGAGAAACATCCGCCGTAAGCTTTATAGGATTCTATATACCCAATAAAAATACACCTAGAAGGCGGGACCTATTATGCAAATAAGGTATTATTTTCCAATGTTTGCGTAATGCAGTAATTTTAAATTTGAAAATGCTTACGGACAATTAGGTGGGGACTAAACACTGACCGGAAACGAGAGTTACATAGGAATTACTTGCAAAATCGGACCGGAACTTACTTTCAGACCGGAACTTAGGCCTACTGTCGGTATTCTACACTGGGGCACATGTCACGGGGCACATGTCGTCGTCAACAGTGACGTAACAAGACTCAAAATGTGTAGACCCTAAAATACATTCCTATGTTCACTCACCGAATATAAAAAGGTGCACTGCCAGTATCATTAGCATGATCTATTACTTTTAAAAGTAGGTTGTGTATTAGAAATACGTACAGGCTTCTGGTTTCAGGCTTCAGGTCTTTGAACTGCCGTTCCAGGCGCTCGACCGTGTTTTGTAGGCGAGTCACCGAGGCAGTCAGGGTCGACATGTCGCTGTAGTCTTTAACGGCATACCTGTACACGACAGGCGCGAGGTTGACGACACAAGCAACAACTACCGCCGCCAGCAGTGAAAATATGTACACAGATGTTTGCATGTTAACGCTGTAACTCTTTGTCTTGTCCGAAAGGCAATAATTCGCTGTTTTCACACGGAATGTCCTGGTCGTGTGTAGGTTCGCTTAGGCATACTCTGCTATGTGACGACACCGGTTGTTTACACCGCTTCTAAAAAAACCAGTCATAAATTAGATCGCAGTGTACCTTTGGTGTCTGTCGCATTATTACTTATGGAAGCGATGCAGTTTGCGGTACAGCGACTGACGAACGCATTCCAGGTGTTATATAGCTCAAAAGCTTCGAATGTGCACAGATCGTCATCTTCAAGTAACATGTACCCGTCCATCAATAATATAATTTAGTAGAGTTCTGACATTTTCCACTTGAGTAAACTTTAAGAGTTTGTTTTCTTCGTAACCGTTGACGTAGTCTCGTTTAAATGACTCTCGCTTGGCTACGTAAATTCTCCGAAAAGTAAAGAAGCTAACAAGTGCTGCCACCTCGGGCAGGCGGGCGGGCGGGCGGGCGGGCGGGCGGGCGGGCGGGCGGGCGGGCGGGCGGGCGGGCGGGCGGGCGGGCGGGCGGGCGGCGGGCGGGCGGGCGGGCGGGCGGGCGGGCGGGCGGGCGGGCACGCCGTTACACGCACGCAATCAGACAGGCCCGCAGGCAGGCTTGTACGCAGTCACGGACTTCAGACTTCAGAGAAAATTATAACATCCGTTTTATTATTGCTAAAACATACATATTGTGTACGGATGCATGTATAGTTGACATTTCGTATGTATGTGTGCGCGTGAGCGTATATGTATATCTGCATTATCGTTGGTTAACCATACAAAACAGAAATCGTGAATCATACATGAGTAGTTTTCTAGGAAAACCATCTTCGTATCATGGACTGCTCTATTCTGATGGACGAAATGACGTAATCTGTTATCACGACGACAATACAGGACAGGAATTAACACTGTCGATGTGATCCCTATTTGCTATCCCTCCTTATACAAATGCATGTAAACGCCTGATTCCAATATTGTTAGTACCTTCAACCTGACCATACGCATAATCGAAACACTAAACTTAATCGTAGACCTAATCATAATCCTAAGACTATCGCTAAGCCTAACTAGTTGTGTACACCAACAACTGTCGTGTCGTATCACATTGGACGGCTGAATTTCTATGAATGTTCATTAAAGAAATAAGCACAATATGTCACAGTCACATATTGACAACATCATTAATATTAACACGTATTACGTATCAAAATAGTTTCAATACATATTCGTGCATAGGTTAGTTTCCTGTGTGACAGATGCATCATGCAACACAACGTTATTGTTGTCCCGTTGGCAATATCTCGGTACTCTGGAGTTGTGAACAGACGTCGGCTATCTTAATGGTCGTAGCTTCATTTCGACTTTCTTAAGCGAGTAGTGATGTTCATGCCAAGCAAACCACTCGATGCCGTCGGCGGGGGAATCGTGGTGGCCTCTGAGGTAGAGGCCGTTCAAGTTGGAATGATGGCATGATCGATACCACCAGGCTCCCTTGTACTCCTGAGCACAGTGTGAACCGCCCGCGTCATTGTCACGGTCCCTCGTACTGAATGAGAAGCCGTGATGGATCGTAAGGGAATCCCCTGCAACAATTGTATTGTTCACATTCAGAATAAAACGATTATATCGAATTACATATTATCATATGATACATATTAGTGCTTGTTAATGTTCGTGCCGAACGAAGAATGTTAAATAGCACGTCTTAGACATAGTCGTTAATAATATTAAATACGTTTGATTGAGAGAAAAAAACCCAGTCACTTATTATGCTTTGCATGAAGTCTAGGTATTCATCATATATTATGTTAGCATAAAGTTACATTGACGTTGTTGTAAGTTGTTAAGTTACGTCTCCTCTCTATTTGAGGAGACGTATACGACCAGTGCGGATCTTTCAAAAAGGTACTTTCTGGTAATGTTAAATTGCTCGTTGGGTATCTATCGTATTTAGAAAGCAAACAATCGTTTGTTTCAGAGGAAAACCAAAATACAATTGTATTTCGATAATTTATGTTTCGATGATGTTTATGTTCTGATATAAATTATAACTACCTGCTGTTCCGCTGTAGGTCCCAATTGTCAGTTTATATTTCTCTATTTCCGCGCCAATGGCGAAGGTGGAGTAATCAGCATATCTTCTTTCGTCCTCGAAATCCTCCATGTCTATCCGTAGGGTATATTGTCCTTGCGACGTTATGTCATTGAGGTAATCGTTGCCTGAAACATAGTAGATTAGCAATGCTCATCGTCGTTTACAACGTAAACAGCAACAGTAATCAAACAGAGTATCACATTTACATCGAAGTATCATAATTTAACTCTCACGAAACAGGTGTGCATAATTGAACGCATCAGAATAACTAAATTGAGGTAACATTAAACAGATATACTAATTTAAATCACACCACAGTTAATACAAACTGGGCGATAACATTTGTTATAAAAATATAGGTTTTATAATTAACTAATGGCATGGATTTATTAGTATCACATTTTGCCAAGAACTATTTTGTATTGAAAGATCAAAAGTCAGGCATTTCAAGAAATAAAACCATGCTTTGTGTTGGTGGCATAATTACATAATTAATATATAATATGTACACACCGAGCCAAAATTCTCCGTTCACGTTACCGAATCCTTTTTTATAGCTGGCCCAGTCGCGGTAGAAGTCGACAGAGCCGTCTTGTCGTCTCTGAAACACCTACACAAGACACATAACGTCAGAATATCCTTTACAATGAACACCTACATATGACAACGAACGGAGACATTTAATTGAAAACCAATGAAAAGAAACACAAAGAAATATGTGAAAGCTTCTATTACACGGTTATGCATCTATTAACATATATATATATATATATATATATATATATATATATATATATATATATATATATATATATATATATATATATATGTATGTATGTATATATATCAACACCAACACAGAAAACAACGATAAGTATGATGCAGAACATGTCATATAAGATACCTCTATGTGTGCTAGGCTTCAATGTTGTGGACAACATTTTCTTATTAAGTTTTAGTGTTCACAATGACATCGAAAAAGCATTTTTTTGCTTGCAGTCTAATTTAGCCAGAAACATTTTACAATTTGGAATCGAACCGCTGGTGTGTGTGTGTGTGTGTGTGTGTGTGCGTGCGTGCGTGCGTGCGTGCGTGCGTGCGTGCACTCGCTTGTTTGTGTCAGTGTATATGTGGGGGTGTGCATTTGTGCGTATAGGTGTGCATGGCTGTGTGCACATGAACGTGTAGTAGTAATAATAATAGTAGTAGCAATACAAATAATAATATATAACTTCTACTGGGCATATACCCTTAGAAACGAAGCACAGGAGCGCATAAATACAATAGGGTGATCTCAGAGTTAACGAACAATTCCAGTTATCAACAGATTGATTGATACGCCAGGGAGATTTGGTGGATATGCATGTGTGTTATGTGCGTGTGTTCTGCGCGCGCGTGTGTGTGTGCGCGAGTGTGAGTAGGTGTCTGTGCATGATGTACATACCAACCAAGCTTTTCCCTCTGAGTCCATATCACAGAACACACGGACAAACTTCCTCGCCTTGGCCAGGTAGACCTCGTACACGCCACTCATGTTGTGGCCGTCCCTCAGTAGATCGTAGCAGTCGCGGGCAGCAAACCACCGCTTCGACACTGGATACAATAAGTGTATTTGAATATAAATGACAACATTTCCTGGTTAAAATAGTTTAATAAACAAATCAGGACCTAATTGCTCTGCTATACAAACTTCGGTTTGTACAAGCTGTTTCGTGGCTGTCGCAATCTCTCAGCGTCGTTGGATTAGTGATGCACGCTAATTATCGCTATAAACGCACTGCATTTAGCAACAATACTAATAGTAATTTGGTTTTAGTCTCAATTGTCCGAACAAGCGGACATTGATTTGTACAAACGCACTGCAAGCAAAACATGAATGCTGAAACACCCGACAGTCCTTGTCAGAACACTAACATAGCCAATGAGAATGAGTCCTTAATGGATTGTGTGTTATTCGTATTAGCGATCGAACTGGTGTGTGCGTACACGTTGAGTCAATCGATGGATCGCAGACATCAGAATCTAGTGTACGTTTGTCTATGGACTGTTGCAGGGGACACATTTTCTCGAGAGATCGCTCATTCCTCGCGATCTCCTGGTGCGACATACATGTATGTAGGCTTTGAGTATGTAACCCCTGCGTAACGTCACTGCATGAAGCCGTCAGCCGGCACCACTGTTTTTGATTATGTCACAGGTGTATAATAGTAATTCACGTTTAAACAGTATGCATGCTTTTGACGACAAAACTAAGTTATAACATATTTATGAATATAATAAATGGTAGAACAAAATGAGACGCAACTAAAATGACAAAAGGTCATTTATGTTTATTGTGTATGTGACATGCTTCATTAAAATATAAATTTTGAATAGTATTTATAATAAAATATTATCAGATACAAAAGGTGTCCATATTTAATGTTGTATTTCTAATTAGCTTCTCTGCCCTATTCTGGGGTAAACCGGCCTGGCGGTCACAAAGGTAGCCAATAAAGGGGGCCTCGAGCTGAAAAGTGCTGCCATCTCACGGACCCTGTGCGATTTACGTTATACCGTGGGACAAAATGCGGGTGAGTAGTGTGGGCAGTGCGTTGTCCATGTTTAGCAGTTTTTCCCCCGAGTGAATGAAAGAGGTGATTTCAAATATTGATGATCCATCATCAACGATCTGAGAATCTCCCGGTCCAAAACAGTTTCTTGAATTTAGGTCGTGCATTTGAAGTGTCTAGTTCGATCATTACTGTATTTTGCATTGAAATTCTTCTTTATCTCGTTAATAAAATGACGTATTGTTATTGAAGTGTAGACTGGAGAACATGTAGTTTATGGTAAGATGATGGGATACCACGATAGTATTGCTTACAATCTCAGGAGGTATGCAAAAGAAAATAATTTGGTAACTGGTGCTCTACTTGTTTACATTAGTATCATCAGTTCTTTATTTTTACGTCGAATGATTTAGTTGTGATCAAAGACAGGACACAAGCTATATTACAAAATTACAATTATCTAGTAACTTTAACAGTAGCAGATGTTTGTAAACCGTACATACATTCTTCTTGTTTCGCCAATGTTTCAGTGAGCTGCTTCAGTTGTTTTTGTTGCTGTTCCGTCGAGTCCCTTAGCTCTTGCTGCAGCTGTTCCTTAGAATCCCTTAACTGACCCTGCAGCTGTTCCATGGTGTCCTGGAGACGAGACACCATCGCCGTCAACACACTCACGTCGTTGTCGCCGTCGTCGTGGCAGTGGCCGGTGGTGCACTGGCACACGACAGGTGCCGGGTGGACGACAAAAGCGACAACAACCACCGCGAGCAGCGAGACTGGACACACAGACGTACACATTGCTGCCGAGTTATGACTGACTGTGTCCTCGCCGTCAAATAGTTGTGTGTACAATGCCACCACACACTCTTCTCGTCGGGGTATTTCGCAATGAACTTCCGGATCAAATGTACGATAACTACACCCCTTGTATCAAAACCTTGTCACAAGCTATTAGTAAGGATTTCTTTGTGTACTGTATACGTACAACAAATTTATACAAGTGTTTGAAACGACACATAGACCAAAACCTGTTGAATCTGTCTTTGCTAGCAACAATATATATTTCCGGTAGAGTAGGTATGCGCCAACATGTTACTTGATATTTGGGTGTTTTTATGTGATTGTGTTTTTGCCGCTGTTTAAGGTAGGGCCTATTATATTTAATGTAATGCAAATGCAAGAAAATTATTGTGCAATATGATTGCTACACATCATTCTGGTACAAATTCGTCAGTTCCAATAATCGTACGATTGTGCAAATGACTTTACATAGTTACGTGCACTGCATTGGTTGTAGATCTATTGAAATGAGTGGTTCCAGTTGATTAAGCATCTGGAGCATGTGTTCTCCGTTCGTGTCGTTTGCACGACCACTGGTGCGATGACCTGTATTGGGCAGTGAGCGCGGTGTTGACCTATTTATTCAATTATTATGTATCGATCCATTTTATGTAGTTCTACTAGTTTGGGATTGTCACACGTAAGTTGTGGCCCGTTGCGAATTATATTCTTAACTTTTGTATTGCTACTCACTCAAACGGACAGCCGAGCAGGTATCGAATATACGAAAACGAATATATTTATTTCAGGTAAAAAAAACATCTAAGTAGCCTATGAAAGATCAAATATGTTGAAAAATGAATAGATAAAAAATAAGGTCATAAGTTAGATAAATGTAAAATTGTAGAAAAACAGATAAAATAATGAGCTATATACAGGACGTGATTGTATAATAAATATACAATTAATTCATGTAAATAAACACCGTTTGAAAAGTAACTGATATATAACTTACTGACTTTAAAAATATATATATATATATATATATATATATAATAACAACATATCCACAGCCGCACCCACGCAATCACGCACGCAGTCACCCACGCACGCCGTTAATATGTTCACATATTCTCGTGTATGAAAACTTATATCTTGAGCCCGGATAACAAATCAAATTTGTAATCCTAAATACAAAATACGTGTGTCAGCCTCATACGCAGTTATGTCAAATACTTCGCAATGCTTTGTGATGGACCGCTGTTGAAAATTCCACGTGTAGGTCCTACTTGCGCTGCTTAGAGCAACAAACCGTATATACGGGAAACTGGCGTTCTCAGCATATTGTGTGAATTAGCCCATTCGACTGTTTGGATCATCGTGGCTTAGTTTCTGCAGGATGTGAAGTGTGTTTGACCGCCATTTGTGAGCGTGGTGAATGCGGTGGATACTGCTTTCCGACACACTCAGAGGATATCCACCGACATAAACTTGTTAAGAACTTCTTTTGAAATGAGCACGTATGCCCATATGAGCATACCGTGGACTGGGTTTGGTGATTTGTTGTATCTTTGTGTGTCAGTTCACTCGGTAGGTGAAGCTGGTAACAGCAAATTAATGAATGATCCGACACAAAACCATAGAATAAACAGGCCAGTAGCGCGCACTCTATAAATACACTCATGTCTTAGACGGTTGCCAAGTAAACATGCTCTATATGTCCAATCAACCGGAACCGACTGAGTACTGTTGCGATATATTATTTATAGATATGAAATGTCATTACTACATGGAAAGGGCTGCCTATACTCGCATGAAACACATGAACTACACAAGATGTGTAGCGATCTCCATTCGATGCCTAATATAATTCAAACTGTGCAATACTTGTAAAGAATGCCTTACATAGTAATATCGCGAAAATATGACGGAGTATAGGTGATCGAAGCTTCACTCGCCGGGAAGTGTACGGGTTAATGTTGCTGTCAGGCAAGACAAATTATTCTTAGGCAAGTCAACGCACAAACAACTTTACAGTGTTTCACTATTTACGGTTGGCATATTCGTTTGAGCTATAAATATTGCGTTGATCGTGTACAGGTATATAGTCAAATACGGCTCCGGCATCTGTGCTTTGATGGACATGTTGTCTCATCTGGAAGCAAACGTCGTGCGGCAGCACCAGTAGTGCTAAATCTCGTTGATAGGGCTGCAATAGTTCAACGACTCAACGGAACAACAATGACAACAGTACGACGTTCTAGGGCAACAGTTCAACGACTCAGTGGAATAACAACAACAACAACAACAACAGTACGACGAACAGTACAAATAACACATTATCGCAATGAATGCGCGATGGCTCTATCTATAGGCACGTACGCGTTCACATAGCTGAGTGAACTGGAGCCATGTAACAACGTGCCCAACGTTTAGCATCGCAGCATAGGATTCGAAAGTCCCTGAGCCATTGCGCTCTACATTATGTAATCTAGGTTGTTGCCTATTGTCTGGTGGCCCGCTGTTAATAATTCGTTTTGTAGGATATATATACACTATATATATATATATATATATATATATATATATATATATATATATATATATATATATATATATATATATATATATATAAGTTTATTATATCGAAATTCGAAAAAGGCACCGCTAAATTTATAAATCACCGCTATAGGTATAATTTAGCTAACATCAAGACATTTGACAGTGTGGTGATTTTATCTAAGCTATACATAGCAACATATTGTGTATATATATAGTGTTGGAAGCTTTTCAAGGATGTAGAGTGAATGTCAGTATTTATGTATGAATCTGGCCTTGTGGATATTGTTTATTAATATTTAGACGCCTCCAAGCTGATGGTGCGCAATCATGTTATTGTGTGAGAATTCCGCAGAATGTTATCGTGGTGGCAACATACGCCTTCTATGTCGCCAGTGAGTTAATCCTTTAAGGGACAATTACGCAAAAAGGGTCTACATTTAAATAAAAATCAGTATAGGTTAGCCTATACCTAACATGATATGCATGCTTCATCGTGGGCCGGATAGGCAGACATGTTTAATGGAGCGCCGTGGTACAGTGGCAGAGTGGCTAGAACAATAGTGAAGTCGTGAGAGCACTGAAGCCTCGTAGGTATGAAACACAATGCTCGTTTTGAACTTTAGGCAAATTCGTTTTCTTTATTTTCAATAGGCCACTCATCTTTCCGAACGAGTACATGACGAAGTACCATGATGGGTATTTGTGGAAGAATAGTCTTGTGCATTAATTGCAATATGGGTGAAAACTTCCCAGAGAAGTCGAGATTGAGTTCGATTGTACACAATGATTACAAATCTTTCTGGACAGATCAAAAACTGGACAGAATGTTATAATAAATAAAAGTACGTGCTTCTATAAAGTAAAGTGAAACGTTCTGCTCTGAGAAATGGCGCTTGTTTCACGCGTTTCACATCGCCTTACACATTATATTAATGTATTCAAAGGTATAATTGTTTTATTTTGAAAGTTACAAAGAAGCGAACTAGAAAACAGTACAATAACATATAATAAGGTACCTTTAATAGTATCAAATAGGAAGTTCAGGTGGTAGATATTCCCATAACACAACGGTGTTACTTTACTTCTTTTCACATAACCATGTTAATAATAGTAGTGGTGCTTGTTTCCCCATTTTATTCCCCTTCCCCCCCTCCTCCCCGATCACTTTCCCTTCCCCGATTTCGCATTAATCTGCCTGATGGAAGTTGGAAGAAACGTGTTACAATATCGATTCGTGCGTACTCTTCCAGACAGATATCTACAACCAGATTTTGCAACAGAAGACAATTCGTGCAGTGGATGAGAAGTGTATTTTTAAACGTCTGTTGTCTTCTTGTTCACATGATTCGTAAAGTTCATCCACCGTTGCGTGGAAATGTCATGCTAATGATTTTGCTGGCTGACCGGACAACGCGATTGAGCAGCACTCTATTCTTTACTGATAAGCAAATCCATCCTAGCAAATTAGACAGTAGCACAGAACTGACTGGACAGTAGATTTATAGAAGAGATGGTAAATTGTCCTAAATACATTGAATTGTCTAAGTTTTCTGATTAAGTTGTTTCGTTGACAACATTTCTTTTGGTTGTGCATCGTGTTCAAAGACCAATTAAGTTGGTGGGAGATTTCGACGCCTAGGTAGGGTTATGAATATACCCTCTCTCTCTCTCTCTCTCTCTCTCTCTCTCTCTCTCTCTCCTCTCTCTCTCTCTCTCTCTCTCTGCTTGATCTCTCTCTCTCTCTCTCTCTCTCTCTCTCTCTCTCTCTCTCTCTCTCTCTATCTCTCTCTGTGTTATGTTGGAGACAGTTTTAATCGCACCATTAAACCAGGTTTTGAACTTCAATCTCATAGATATGGTAGTTATTTTCTCTTATCTAATCGACCAAGGCCTTAATTATCATCAGCGTATTTGAAGAGATGATCCTTGCTGACAGAGTCTTCAACTGGCCTGCAGTCACTTGTGTACACTGGGAACAGTGCTGGTGAACTCATCCCGCCCTTGGGGGCACCACTGTTTGTTGTGATGGTAGTACAAATGGTGGTATTGATCTTAATCCACTGTTTTCTGTTTGTAAGAAAGTCAGCAATCCACTTGCGCATAGCTCTCAGATTCTGGAGTAGCATATGTAGCTGGATAGTCTTGAACGCGCTTGCAAAGTCCAATAAGAGAATACGGGCTGGGATTTGGGGTGTATGCAGGTGTTTGTTAGCATGGTGAACAATAATAATAATAATAGTTTATTTCACTCTCTCTGGGCAATCAAAAAGGTTGAAACGGGTACATAAAACATGCAAAGTATATTTGTTAAAATACATTCAAATAATATATAATTTAAGACATTAGCGTAAAAATAAATTATAATGTAGAAAATATACGATATGTATCTATAAAACTAATTAAAATAATTTAAGACATTAAAACCTATTTTATGTTAAAATGTTACGCCGACAAGTCAATGTATTTTACTAAATTTATTAAAAAATTATAAATAGTTTAAAACAAGTTTGTTAAGAGTCACTGTGAGTTATTTTGGTTGAACAGACACCAGTTAATGAAACAGTTCTTGGTCCTGTTGGTTTTTACTCTGGATAAGGAGTATCGGGTACGGCATCGTGTATTGTGTGTTGTAGTCCTTGGGTTTGGTAGTAGCTTATGCAGTTTGTGCTGCGGTTGTTCGATTTGTGTGAAGAATGGCATCTTCGGGACTCCTGTTTCACTTGTAGGCAAACTGAAGAAGATCTTGAAATTGGGATGTTTCCGTGGAGATACGACGGACCAGGAGTTGTTCATCACTACGCAGGCGAGGGCTACAAGGCGAAAGTCATCGTTCTGGAATGGTTGAGGCTTTTTTTAAAGAAAGGGAACAATACTGGATGATGTCCGTAGGTACTGCACACTGTGAATGCCTAACGACTCCTGGAAGAAATTGTGGACGATAGAGGCAAGTTCCTGTTGCACTCTCTCAGATATCTTGTCAGGACCAGGGGCTCTCTTTGGATTGATTTTGCCAGTTCTATTCATACTTCTTCTGTATGTAATGTTATAGGATTTCCGTTTTCAGTGTTTACTGTTTCTAATTCCACTGCACGCTCGTAGAAGAAATCAATAGTTTCAAATCGAGCAAAGCATATGTTCATTTCGTTCGCTATTCGGTTTTTGTTTACTACGCATATTCCTTTTTCCTTTTCTTTGTAACCAGTTATCATTTGCATACCATGCCACATTTGCTTAGATTTCCCTGATGCAAACAAGTTTTCTAGTTTTACCCTGTCCTGATCTTTCTTCTGGTCAATTGTTGCTTTAATGTGTCTTTTCACATATTTCAGATATCGCTTTACGGTGCGATTACAATTATATCGTTTCTTACCAAATATATTCTTCATTTCACAATCAACCCGCGGCTTGTTGTTTAGAAAACATTGTATTTGTTTCACTGAAATATAAAGATCTTCACAGAAACTGATTTATCCATCAATTACTTTGTGAATATTTGCACTTTATTCTATAAAGACATTCATGTCAGCAGATTCGACATACCATTTCTTTAATAATAATAATAATAACTTTATTTTGACACCATCAAATCCGGGACCGCTGTCCCGTTCACAGGTGTGTACATACATGTAAATTTGCGTATACTGATTAAAATAATGGTGACAGTAATAATGACAATAATGTAAAGTAATGAGACACTATGATAAAAAACCGTGTAAAATTGGCTATGTATAAATTATATAATTCTTTAAAAATGAATATTAAACATAGACATTACAGACAAAACATTAGAACCCGCTATACTGCACTGATAGTAATAAAAATAAATAAGATAAATAATATATATATAATATATGTATACATCGTAATAATAAATTAGCTAAAATATAATGTTCGTTGTGTGAAACTAGTTATGTGGAAAATAAAAGTGTCTTTAATTGCTTCTTGAAATGTGTAATGTTGCTGTTGTCACGTATGTTCCTTGGAAGTTTGTTCCACGGAGTGGGTCCTGCACAGGCAAATGCACGGCGGCCGAAACGTTCCCGGTTGACTCTGAGCACCTCTAGCAGTAACGCGCCTGCAGAGCGCAGCGAACGGGGAGGTGTGTGGCGGCGTAGCAGTGCCGCAAGATACTCCGGCGTGCCATTGTATATGGCCCTGTGCACAAGTACAAGTAGTTTAAAATCGATTCGCTTTCTGACAGGCAACCAGTGTAACTGCCGCAGTATTGTTGTCATGGACTGCCGGTAGCCCCGCCGAATTTGCCTGACAAACTGAATTAAGTTAGCCTTCGCACGTCTCAATGGGTGTCGATGTCCCGGAAGCAACTGCAGCATACAGTGGTCCGAGCTGCCAAGTGGTGGCCATCTTCTCACGCGGTATGCTTCAATCACTTTACAGTAGCAGAGATAAACAGTTATGTCTTTCATTGTTGGAAAATTCATAAACTGATGAAAGTTAGGAAGAGATGCGTTGAGCCAGCATTCATTAAAGTCACCCGTGATACGCCATACACAGGTAAATACTTTGGGATGGGCATACACCATATACAGGTAAATCTTTGAGACCTCACGTGGAAGCTAGAACGGGCGATCACTAACAGTGAGGAATGCAATCTCCGGTAAACAAACCTTGGCACTCGCGGTTGCGATGTTACATCATTCATTGATGAAGAAAGATTCGCCTCCACCATTGTCATCGGTTTGTTCTCCAAAACACAAATTACATTTACATTTATTACTCAGCTTTTATTTTGAAAGCACCCCTGAAGCTAAATCGCTAGAGAAGTGGAGTTTTGTAATAAAATGTATTGATTGATAATCACTCGGAAAAACGCCATAAAGTAGCAGATGGACAAGACTTTTGATACTGTATTCATATTACACTGATGTGATGATTACCATTATGAATACATTTATACGTATTAGTGAACATGTCAGAAACGCTAGGAAATGTTCGATGATATGTGAGTCACATGTCGTTGCCAAATAATGACTTCTAGCCTTTCTAACAAAAATAGCAATAGTCGCAAATAAGCAGTGCATACACTTTTCTTGTTTCTCCAATATGCCCGACAGCTTAGAAAATTGTTTTTGTTACTGATGTTTGCTTGAAATGTTGTTTGAAATGTTGAAGACAAATGGTGGCGCCACATAGCGGAGTCTGGATTACCGAAGCTACACACGACCAGGACGTTTACGAGTGGGGGAAGTTGCTGTCGAGCAGGACGAATACATTTATTATTCTTGGGCTAGTCAATTCTGCTGCGTAGCAATCAACACATACATTTACACGCTTTTCTACTGGTGGTTGTCATGTTTGCATGTGTTACAAACATATGCTCAATTATATAGATAATAGATTTAGTCAAATCCCAGAGAAATACACCTCCGACATCGGTGGTGTGACGGAAAAGACACCGTCGTGCTGCAAAGTGTCGCTGGCAGGGCCACAGCAACAGTTGAACGACTAAGTGGAACAACAAAAACAACAACAACAACAACAACAACAACAACAACAACAAACAGTACGAATAACTGCGGCAACAGTTCAATGACTCTGTGAAGACTGTTCTTACAAAAGAGTAAAAGCATGCGGAAATCACTGAGATGTAGTTGCAAGAAAGGTTTGCATATTTTCAAGATTGATAAACGTAATATATTAAATAGCAACATGCAGACGTATGAACATAAAAAATATGGTTGCCATCAATTAATTTTTAATGTTTCCGGGAAAACATTGGGTTTCCTATTTGTATGGAATATTATAAAACGCCCGCCAGCCCACCGGCCCGCCAACCCGCCAAGCCGCCTGCCCGCCAACCCGCCAGCCCTACAGGCCGACAATCCGCCTGCCCGCCAACCCGCCTGCCCGCCAGCCCCTTGCCAGGCGGCCCGCCTGGTTCGCAGGTAATCAATAATTCGTAACTGACCACAAAACTATGCCAAACTAGTAGAACTACCTGTTACCTAAAAATTCAATAACTAGGTCAACACTGCGCTCAAATCCCTGTAGTAGATATCACACCAGTCGTCATGTAAACGACACGAACGAAGAAAACATGCTCCAGATGCTTAGTTAACTGGAACCACTCATTTCTATAGATCTACAACCAATGCAGTGTTCATTGGCATGGAAAGTATTTTCCATAAATGCGTTTTTCTTGAAAATGATGTATTTTTTTACAAATAAAATTAGCAATCAAACTGAGCAAGTATGTCCTTATATTTGCGATATTTGGGATACTAGTAAACCCAACCTTGAACAGCTGCAAAAAAGCTATTTAATAAATACCCCCAAATCCAAAGTGAAATATTGGCTCATTGTTATTCTGTATATAATACACAAGGTTGGTAGCAAAGATAGATTCAATAATTTCTCACTGTCAATTATTTAAGATAGACGTATATGTGCAGCGATTGTCTAGAAACAGCGTCCTTCTTGTTCACGGGCAGTATATACAATACACAAATGAAATACGGACAAATAGCTTCTGACATGGTGTCGATACAAGGGGTGTAGTCGACGTGCACCCGAACAGGAAGTTCACTTCGAATTACCCCGACTGCCTACCGACGATAAGAGGGGTAGGTGACATTAAACTTACTAATAGGGCCTGCAAGTGGGTCACGATACATGGCGTGACTCCGCGCGACTGTAGCTTATTGGGGACTACGCGAGACTAATTGGGGACTGGACACAAGAATAATATTCTAACGATGGATGACAGTTGTAGCTTCCGACTGATGAATTCAAGGAAAATCAGTTCATAAATATCTTGTGTTATACGTTTCTGATCTTAATGTCCGATTTAATATTGAGTTTACCACACTATCATAGACACATAGCGATTTACGTAGTGCAGATAATCGACACGATGCTAGGCTGTATGTGTCTTTTACGGGATTTGCGTTTTACATTGCTGTACGTTGTGGTTTCGATAAGCCCTTATATCTGACAAGTTGTCTAAATGCACATAATCATAACACATGTATACGTTTGGCCCAAACAGGTTGTACTGCGCGAAAACTGGCACTCTTCATTATTAGTCAAGATCGCCAAACACAAGTACTTGCCGCTATTGCCATGGCAACCAACATAATAATCGATTAAAATTCATGATTTCCGTGATCATTGACACTTGCAAAATGTTCCACTGCTTTTGCTGGTAATAATCCTTCGGACAATATAACTGAAATACGCTATTTCGGGACAGTTCGATTATTACGACCAAAACAAAACAAAGTCCCATATGTTAACATGGAGTATCTGTATCTGTATCTGTATCTGTATCTTAACTGGCAAAATGTCCTAGGGACACATCACGCCAGTGCGCATGGTGGGTCATCTGACTTAATTGTTAACATGTTGGATTAAACTATTCTGTATATGGACCTCCTGCCCCCAACTGCCCCCAGCCTCGTTTTCGCGCGCGAGACTTGCACGCCCTATAGGTTTTGACGTGTTTTCATACAAGGGGTGTAGTTATCGAACACCCGATCAGGAAGTTCAGTGCGAATTACCCAAACTGTCGGCCTACGGTAAGAGGGTTTGGTGTCAGTGTACTAAGTCAGTCTTAACTCGGCAGCAATGTGTACGTCTGTGTGTCCAGTCTCGCTGCTCGCGGTGGTTGTTGTCGCTTTTGTCGTCCACCCGGCACCTGTCGTGTGCCAGTGCACCACCGGCCACTGCCACGACGACGGCGACAACGACGTGAGTGTGTTGACGGCGATGGTGTCTCGTCTCCAGGACACCGTGGAACAGCTGCAGCAAGAGTTAAGGGATTCTAAGGCAGAGCTGCAGCAACAACTAAGGGACGAGACGAAACAGCTGCAGCAACAGCTAAGGAACGCGACGGAACAGAGTCAGTTACAACGTCAGATAAATGACACCGCCGAACAGCTACTGCATAAACTACAGCAACAGCTGAGTGACTCGACGGATCAGCAACTAAACCAACTGACGAAGATCACTGAAACATTGGTGAAACAAGAAAAGTGTATGTACTGTGTATTTACCTAGTGCAAGTAGCATGTATAAGGGTAAATGTAATATATGATATAGTGAGGTGTAAAGGATTGGTTAGTTATAGCATTTAACATTATTCGCTCATAGACATGTCATGTCAAATGATCTGCGTCCTCATCTTCTCTGGAAAGCACACACGTTTGTTTATGTAGCATTCCGCATAGCTCAGTACAGATAAAGGCAAAGGTGGTTATTGCAACATATTGTAAACCTAACTCTCATAAATGTGACCTTTCAATGCAGGGCATTTACAGGGAATAAAAATGATTGATACAACCACGAATTAGATGCACCCATCCTTAATATGATATCTTTTAAACTCCAAGTTTGTGAAGCAGAGCGTTTTGGTTTATTAAAATGTTCATTTCTGTTCAACTGTACTTTTATGATGTTATTCAGTGTCGAAGCGGTGGTTTGCTCCCCGCGACTGCTACGATCTACTGCGGGACGGCAACAACGTGAGTGGCGTGTACGAGGTCTACCTGGCCAAGGCGAGGAAGTTTGTCCGTGTGTTCTGTGATATGGACTCGAATGACGGGGGTTGGTTGGTACGTGCAGCACACTTAAACACCTACGCACATGTAAACACACACGACGAAAACTATTGTCATTAGTGTAATGTTGTAGACAGAGAAAATGTCCTTCACCGAGAACGTTGTTTGCAATTTCATCGATTCTTTGGTGTTTAGAAGTGTGTCACCATGCAACAGTGCCATCTTACTTCAATACAATGAAGGACTTAACTTGTCATGAATAAACTTTGCCATGTTCGTATAATATGTTCCTATTTGTATGTATTCGTGCGAAATATTGTCTGCTCACCAAAAGCAAACCACGGGTTGTCGTTTAATCTTCCCACTTATCCAGTCTCCTTCCCTGCTTCACTCAGGCTACGGTCTTTACATTTCGACAATACTTTGTCTATTGTATCTCAGAAGTCTTCCACATCGTTCCTGTGTTAGAGAAATCCAACGGATACTTCGAAAAAGATTTGTTCGCTTTGGGGCTAGCATACGATATGTGATCAATTGCTAAATAAAATTACTAGGTTGTTATATTTCCGTCACCTACAACTATGACATTGTCTCAGCCTGTAGGTCACATTAATGACTTTGTTTATGTAGTGTCATATATCTGTATGGAATCCAATTAAAATTATATGAGTTCAGAATGAAATGTGGCAGTGTGTTATATCACACTCAAAACATTTCTGGATGTTGTGGCCCTAGTGATTTGGACGCTATTACAAACAGAAACGTAGCCAAGTTGTTAAATTATGGCAATGATACTTTGAAAAAGCAGCCGTTTTGAATTCCTATTGAAGTATCATACCAAATTCAATCCTTCTTGTCAAAGGTCATTTGAATGAAAGCAGTAATGAGTGAAAGTATGTTAGGCTAGTATCACACTCAACAATGATCAGAATGTATAATCGTTGTTGCAATTAAGATAAGGAGGACATGTGTAATTAAAATACCTCATGAACATATATGAACATTCACCGTGTGATCATATGCAAGGGGTACTATTTAAGAGTGATTATGCACCTCGGTATCTAGAATGTATATCTATACCTCATCAGCATCTCAATAATGTCCACTTCATTTTTGGCGACATATATCTTCGAAACCATAAAAGGTGCGCTTTGTACGTATAAACGTATTTGTTATTTGTCACACGAACGTTTTCTTTGGGACATTTAGGTGTCCGTTGTCACATATGGTAAGGGTTTGTTGGAACTTCTAGTAAGGTGTTCGTTGGCATTTTTAGTTCATCGAGTTCGCATACATAATTATGTTCTTTGTTATATAGGGCAAAGTGTTTGTTGACACGTGTAGATAATCGATTTCATGTATTGGTGTGCTTTGTCAGGTGTTTGTTATGACGTGTTCGTGTCGTGCAGGTGTTCCAAAGAAGACGAGACGGGTCCGTCGACTTCTACCGCGACTGGGCCAGCTACAAGGAAGGATTCGGCGACGTCGAAGGCGAATTCTGGCTCGGTGGGTAAATAAATGTAGTAGTAGTTTAATTACATCTTCAAACACAACAACGTTGTTAATTTCAAGCTTTTTGCGGGATACATTTCCTGTAAAACGAAGTATCACAGGAGCGACAAAACATACAATAACATAATCGATATTATGTTTAATAACCTCACTTGTATTTGTATTTTATTGCAGATTGTATATCATAGATAACATTGAATGTGTGTGAGTTTGAACAAAACGTTTGGAAGTTAAACATTGAGACGGCGACATTATACAAAGCCTCAAACACGTATTTCAAATTAAAACGTTACGTCATTCAACTTTAAAAACAAGACAAGAGTATTGCTGCTAGAAAGCTTGTGTCATAGTCTAGTTAGTATGTATAGCTGATAGTACTATACGGGAAAGGCGATGTCATTTATAATAACGTGTGTTAGTTATGTTTTTCTCTTGACATGGTTGGTATGTTAATATGCAGCATATTTTCAGGAAACGATTACATTCATGAAATAACAACGCAAAAACGATATGTCCTTCGAATAGACATGGCAGATTTCGAGAAGGAAAGCAGATACGCAGTTTACTCCAATTTTGCCGTTGCTTCGGAAACTGACAAATACAAACTTTCGCTCGGGACATACAGCGGAAATGCAGGTAAATATATATATATATATATATATATATATATATATATATATATATATATATATATATATATATATATATATATAATATATATATAAACTCGTTCAGTTAGGCTTGTTAATATGTTACATTTCAGGCTGGGAATGCACCATTCAGGCACAGCATGTAATTTGAGTATATATGTGTATTTTCCACAATTACGAAGTGCGACTTACTCGTGGCCAAAATGTAAAAATGTAATCGGTTCATTCAAGTCTTCTAGGTCATAGTAGCTTAGGGTGTCAAATCAATACAATTCCCAGCAATTGCACGTATCAATAGCTGATCGTGGCCAACAAGTAGGTTGCTTTAAAACCTGGCACCCGCTTCAAACCTCAAAACAGAGTTTTCACAGCGAATGCGAGAATAGCCAACTGTTTCGACCAAATCATGCTGTCTGGGCTTGTCTTGTGTGGAACATGTCAGTACAATAACGGGCATGACGATAAAAAGCCGCCTTTCCGAGCCAAGTGTCTAAAACATAGTTTTTCGAAAAAACGTCAAAATGGCTCAACTTGCCCCGGTCTCCCTTGTTGTGTTGCGCCAATATCCGTATATCTACCCCTTGTTAGCCCAACACTTGTGTACACATCACACTAAACATGTGTTCGATAAGTATATTCATATGAAAAAAGTTATTTCTTCAAATAGTATACATGTTGGTAAACTGCAAAGTTATTCTGCGCGATGGTCGTTAAAGGGCAAAAAAGGCAACGGTTTCGTGGCGTACACCTAATAGAGTTAATATAAAGTAACAATTTCCACATATACTCAATTTTTTAACGCCAGCCGTTTACCTGAAAAATATTTTTGAACACCCAGCCATCGAAATACTATGAGCTACGCCATTGTCGACGAAGAATGACGTCAGTAAGCTTAGGCTTCTCCACAGATTAGTTATTCATAAATCCGTCTGGAGGCGCTGTGCGCAGAGAAAAATAAAAATGGCGTTTTTGGTATGGATTATCTAAATCGGATCATTTAACGGATGCAGAAGTATCTGGATATAGATTCCAGCCGCAAAGACAAAG
>JAODUO010002389.1:0-12500 GCA_025642075.2 Ridgeia piscesae
TATTTATAAAATGGCCTATTGAACCGTCCCATCTGGTAGTGCATGCTAGCTAATGTAAACAACAACATGAGCTTGGAGAAATTCACCCCTAGGGGTGGATTTACACCAAATGTATTCTTTATACTAAAAATTCTGAGTTATTACTTTATTCGTTGTTCTATACGAGAATATTCAACATTCATTCAAGTTTGATCTGTAAGAGTACATCTCATCCCCAAAATTGTCTTTCTTTGCTCTGGAGACCCAAAACATTGTGACCAAGGACTGTGACGTGAACAAAAGGTGCTTGAGTTACTCAGTGCAAAATGTAATTTATGCAGAATAATTAATTTATGATCAAAATGGATCAGTTATAAACAAATCTTATCAATGACATTGAGATATTATTGTCCCTTTGGTTTTAAAATAAAATCAATTACCAGGGCATGGAATTACCCCAGTTGCAACAGTTTCACTTATCTTTGTATTTGTTCAATGTTTATAAAATAACCACCATATTAATCTTAGCAATTCATAGATCACTTCATCAGTACATCCCAACAGAAAATTAGGATTGTGGAATTTATTTGGACCATGCATAGTATTTATAAAAAAGTAAAGAAAGCAGGGGGTGGAATTCCCCCACAACACTAATGATGGCAAAAATAATGATGGCAAAAACACAATGATGGCAACAAACTAATGATGCCTAAGATGCAAAACAAATGATGCAAACACTAATATGAACACTAATTGCCCACAATGATGGCAAACATAATGATGGCAAAACACTAATGATGGCAACAACACATGATGGCACACATTAATGATGGCAAAACACTAATGATGGCAAACATTCAACTGACAACAACACTAATGATTGGCAAACTTAATGATGGCAAAAAACATTATGATGGCAAAACATAATGATGGCAACAACACTAATGATGGCAACACACGATGGCAAAACACTAATGATGGCAATCAACACTAACGATGGCAACAACACTAATGATGGCAACAGTACACATCAATGATGGCAAAACACTAATGATGGCAACAACACTAATGATGGCAAAACACTAAGATGGCAACAACTACTAATGATGGCAACAACACTAATGATGGCAAAACACTAATGATGGCAACAACACTAATGATGGCAACAATGATGGCAAACATATGATGCAACAAACTAATGATGCAACAACATTAATGATGGCAAAACACTAATGATGGCAAAACCTAATGATGAACAACACTAATGATGGCAAACACTAATGATGGCAACAACACTAATGATGGCAACAACACTAATGATGGCAACAACACTAATGATGGCAAAACACTAATGATGGCAACAACACTAATGATGGCAACAACACTAATGATGGCACACAGCAATGGTGGCTGGGAATGATGATGTGTTTAGCATCACTAGTAACAAGTATACATCGACACAATAACACAGATTATTCTGAACAATGTAATATTATTCATTAAGTCTGCCATACACACTTATTACTACCAAAAGTATTACTTCATCAGGCTCATGACTGAAATCATGCAATATGATATTACATGACCAACTACACTAGTTATGGGCAATTTCATTGGTTGAACTTAAATTTAGAGTTTTGCAGAGTATTCAACGAGGGGTGCTGCTGCACACCCAGGGTTAGTACTAATGTGTTCATCAGCAACCACCCCGGGCGTGTGAGGATGAGTCTCTACATAAAGCTATGTTTGCCACTGAGCAATTGTCCATGTTTACATATGACCACTGGGCAACAATTGTAGGAAATAAAAGGTCACAGGAAAATATCACAGGGAGTAAAAAGACACCACCTTAAATATATACCGACATACATGTGTATATTAATGCTAATCACTATACTGTACTAAATGGGGCTAAAGTACTTGTTACTCATACTTGTTGGTACCACTGATTTTTCACAAAGTAATCATCACTCAAACCTTCACTCATCTATATTATAAAACAGTTTGTCGTTGTCCATCTGCCTGTCTGCAGGTAGACCACATCTCCAGCAGTTCTGCATGCTATCTAGCTGGCCCACTGAGATGATTCATAGATTTATAATTTTCAAAATGTGTCTTGGGTGTGAAGAATATGGAGAGCTCAATATTTTTAAAGCTATGGCCTATGTGTGGATTCCACCATGCTAACAGTTTGTTGAGTCATGACGTAATGACGCCATGTAGTTCTAGGACACACTGAAACAATGTGATGCACTTTTCAAACATTTTAGCAAGGAGACTGCCTTTTTTCCAGAAGTGAGATTTAACTCTGCTAGCATGTCTGTTCAGACTGACCAGGGGGTGACAGTTGTCAATAGTCACAGGCAGTGACTGTAGTTTTCCAATGCATAACTAAGTTACTCCTTAGTATATTTATTGAAGTACTCATATTTATTACTCATAAAAATTTATATGTATTTTGTGAGTACTTCACATGTATATCATCATCTTAAATTACGATCTTCAGTCCAAATGGTGTATGTATTTAATACTGCTTAATGACGTGTGACGGATGTCCTGACCACTTGAATAAGACTGACCATCACGTCAATGACCTACACTGGCACCTGATTTTCAGATTCATGAATATTTTCGGATGTGCTTAAGTATTCAAGACCATACATAAATTGCATTAACTAGATAGTGTTTGAATACAATTATGTGTGACTTCATTTCCTGGGATTTTGTTCTAGGCAAAACTGACTTATTTTCTATGATTTTTGGGGACTATACTTTATTTCTGTCCACCTGGCAACTGTCACATGGGAAACCATCTGACACCCTAGACCCTGGATACCCCTAATGTATTTATGCCCTTCAAATGATGGGTGTTAAAAGTCCCTACTCTTACATAATACAGTACACTGCCAGATCTTCCAGTCTGACAACCCAGGAGTTTAGTCACTGATACACTGGCTGGACAATGACATTGTTCAAACAATGCCTTGTCTGACATTTGTCAGATGTTGATTGAGTGGACTGTGGTCACTGCACAGTGACCATGCAGTGACATCAAGCTCTGACAACTGGCAGGTCAGCGACTATCACCAGATTTAGTCTTTAATAAACTAACCTATTCCAAAAAAATTAATGAAATTATGTTGGCTTTTTGAGAAATATAAATAGTTAGTGAAGTAAAACATGTGAGTATAATAAGTTAGCAACTGCAGTGTGAAATCCATCTCAGTGATGTGACACGTGGCTACTCGACACATGATCCATGTGTACTACATACGCCAGTAACAGTGCAAGGACGAATCACTGTAAGTACACATGCATGTTTGGGTCTATATGACAGTTCATCTAACGTCATTCGGTTTAATGGGATAATTTGTCTACTATGACATTTGCGTGCACAAATAAATTATTGCCAAATGTGTTCGCTTTTCAAAATAAATATCAGGTTTTTACTGCAAGTGATTTCTTTTCGAAAACACACATCAAACCAAGTTGAAATAGTTGCGTATAATATACAAATTATTGAAACATATATTATAAGTCACGTGACAATGTACTAACTATACGATAACTCTCTGGATCTTTAGTTACTGCCCTTTCAGCCAAAACCCCTTACAGCCAATACCTATGCAGTAAGAAAACGCCCAATGGACAGTTGTTTGACTTGTTCTTCTTGGTGATCGTTTGCTTGAGGCCTGTGACATCGGCTCTGTTACATTTCCATGGTTTTATGGTTGTAGACGATCATAGACTCGAGTGGATAATATGCATGTATTTCCCGTCTTAGTTGCCTCCCAGAGTGAGTCTGTCCGTCGCGTTCGCAACTGTATCCTGTTCAATTTTGATATCGTCGTTGTTCGGTGTACGTTCGCGTCAGTCTGATCTCGGTCTAGTGTCGTCGTTGTCATCATGGATCTACTGTTAACCGTTTAGTCTCAAGTTGCAATCAGTTCAGTTCGTCGAATTCCGTTCGAACTGTACAAGTTCGTCAATTGTTCAACGTGAACTAAACGTTCGATGATCATGTTGTTCTTCATAGTAACAACTGACTCTAATTGGACTGTGAAGCAATCGTCGAAACCGTTCGTTCGTTGAACACCTGTCGTTCTAATGTTCCTGTTCGTCCAGTCTCATACACTGAAGTTCGGTTCATGGCTGTCATACGTCCTGTCAGATAACGTTCGAAGCGTTGATTAGAGTTGTCCTTACATTGTACTGTAGTGTAAACGCTCATGTTCTACGGGTTAAGATACTTTTTGAGGTGAGCAAAAACCAATCTGTGTTCCTTTAAAGTTTCCCCTGGCTCCCCCGCTGGCTGGTTCGCGAAAACCCCCTTGTCGGCCGAAGTCCCGGGTTTTTTCAAGGGCCTTTGGAGGGGTTCACGTCTCGCCACCTGGGTCGAAATTCCCGTCTTTGTGACGGATAATCCCCCGAATTTCCGGGGGATTAAAAGCTTTCAAATTATTTAGTAGAAAACCCCTTTTGGGGTTTTTTTCCTTTTTGGGAGCAAAACAATCTAACTCGCCCAAGGAAACTATTTGCCTATATCTAGATTTGAACTGAAACATTTTTGCTTGTACATTTTGTGTCCATATTGCCAATTACACATTTCTAGACATTACAGAAAACATATATTGAGCTGTTCTATATTAATTTGTATTATAATATTGAACATGTAATGCTTTAATTAACAAGTTTATTAAGGGATTTTTCCGAAAGGATTTAACAGAGGGATTTTGTCGAGGGGATTTTGTCTGAGGGGATTATGGCCGGAGGGGATTATGTCCAACCACAGTCAATTATAGAGATGCAGAATATTAGATAACCACAGTGTCATTTTCGCCTCTGTGAACTGCAAACCCGGTGTCTGGTCGAAACAGCTCCATGATTTTCACGGATTGGGTCAGGGTTCCCTTGAAACTAAACTTTTCTTGCATCTTGTCACAGACGGAAGACTGAATTGACCCTGGAGGACATGAGACATGCCACTGAGACTGGACAAGTCAGCAGAATGGTTGTGAGGTAGGGCCTCTTGCCTTGTAAACTGCCAGTATCAGAATGTTTTGACCTTTCAGGAAGTTAGCCAAAATGGTAGGACAAATGGCACATGAACATTTAATTGAGTTTTGTCTATAAGTATATGCATATTTTCAATAAAATGTCATTATTCCTGTATGATTAACAACTGCAGTTGCTGTAGACCTATATTTTTATAACAACTCTGGGATATTTACATTGAAATCGGGTAATAATTAATGTGGTAACCAAAGACTAGTTGATTCTGTAAAATTTTAAACATGGATTTCCCAATTTGCTTTGTAAAAACATTAAAAAAATGGGAAATATTATCCAATGAAAAATGTTTCACCCTTTCCTTAAATTTTTTGTTTGTGGGTTATTTTGGGAAATGAGTACAGCAGTTTTTTTGTCAGATTTACAGTTTGGTGACACCCTCCCCGTTGGGGGAAAAATATAAAATGGGGGGCGGTTGAACAAGTTGGGGACAAGGGAATTTTGGGGAAACAACGACGGGGATAAATAAACAATTTTTTTTATAAATTTAATTTTTTAAAATGGGGGACTTTCATCATTTTGGGAATTAAAATTCCAAAATTGTTATTATTAAATGAAAATTTTTTGGTAATTGAATTATTTCATTAAATAAAATATAATTATATATATATATATATATATATATATATATATATATATATATATATTATATTTTTATAAATTTTAAAAATTTTTTTTATTATAATTATAAAAAAAAATATTAATTATTATTAAATATATTTTAAATTATATAATACATTAAAATATATAATGTGAATATATCATTATATAATAATTAATGATTACATAATTTTTTATAACAGTCATATATTGATTATGATAATATATATATTGTAATATACGATATTATATATATTAATAGTATGATATATATATAATATACCAATATAATCATACCATAATAAAAGCTAGTGTGTACAATATACAGTATGGCACTTGAATGTGATACAAATCAATATACACAGTTAATAAATGCAAGTTACATAATAGGTTTAATATAATTAGTCAATTTACATGCAGTCAATTTTATAATTACCATTCAACATTGACAGACTGACATGTAAGGTAAACACCCTTATGTCCATGATTATGAGGACAGTCGTAGAATTTATACACGCAATAAACCACTGCTGCCATTGATACAATGCGCTGTGAGTCACCCAGCTGCAGTTGGGGCTGCTTCGAGTTGTCCCAGAAAGTTCCGCCTAACTTGTGACATAACCCAGCTAGGTGTGTGTCATGCAACCGCCCCTACCTGCTACATGTCACCTAGGTGCTATTTACCCTAACTTGGGTGTGATTTCGGCTTGGGTGTGTGTCATGCACCTGGCCACTGGTCACCATCTGTCATGTCATGAAACCATTAAAACTGCTGTGACTCATTTGCACAAAATCAGTCACATATGCCACAAAGCAAAAATGTTAAGAAAGAGGATTATGGTGCAACATGTATTTCATTGTGATAATGATTTCCACAGTTATGGTAATTTTAATGTATTTGATAACGACAATGCAAATGTGGGAAATCCATGTTTAAAGATTTGTTGTACAGAATCTAACTTAGTCTTTGGTTACCACCATTAATTATTACCCGATTTCAAGTAAATATCCCAGAGTTGTTATAAAAATATAGGTCTACAGCAACTGCAGTTGTTAATCATACAGGAATAATGACATTTTATTGAAAATATGCATATACTTATAGACAAAACTCAATTAAATGTTCATGTGCCATTTGTCCTACCATTTTGGCTAACTTCCTGAAAGGTCAAAACATTCTGATACTGGCAGTTTACAAGGCAAGAGGCCCTACCTCACAACCATTCTGCTGACTTGTCCAGTCTCAGTGGCAAGTCTCATGTCCTCCAGGGTCAATTCAGTCTTCCGTCTGTGACAAGATGCAAGAAAAGTTTAGTTTCAAGCGAACCCTGACCCAATCGGTGAAAATCATGGAGCTGTTTCGACCAGACACCGGGTTTGCAGTTCACAGAGGCGAAAATGACACTGTGGTTATCTAATATTCTGCATCTGCTATAATTGACTGTGGTTGGACATAATCCCCTCCGGCCATAATCCCCTCAGACAAAATCCCCTCCGACAAAATTCCCTGTGTTCAAATCCTTTCCGGAAAAATTCCGTTAATAAACTTGTTAATTAGAGCATTACATGTTCAATATTATAGTACAAATTAATAGCTAGAACAGCTCAATATATGTTTTCTGTAATGTCTAGAAATGTGTTAATTGGCAAGTATGGAACACCACAAATGTACAAGCAAAAAATGTTTCAGTTCAAAGTCTAGATATAGGCAAATAGTTTCCTTGGGCGAGTTAGATTGGTTTTTGCTCACCTCAAAAAGTATCTTAACCCGTAGAACTGAGCGTTCTACACTACATAAATAATGTATGAAAGCTTATTAATTAACTCCACCTTCAGTTAGAAATATTATTAAACCTACCACATTCCACCAAATGGACGGACGGACTTACTGACTGATTGAATGGTTGATTGATTGACTGAATGAATGAATGAATGAATGGACGGACGGACGGACGGACGGACGGACGGACGGACGGACGGACGGACGGACGGACGGACGGACGGACGGACGGACGGACGGACGGACGGACGGACGGACGGACGGACGGACGGACGGACGGACGGACGGACGGACGGACGGACGGACGGACGGACGGACGGACGGACGGACGGACGACGGACGGACGGACGGACGGACGGATTGACGGACGGACGGACGGACGGACGGACGGACGGACGGACGGACGGACGGACGGACGGACGGACGGACGGACGGACGGACGGACGGACGGACGGACGGACGGACGGACGATCACTCCTTGGGAGGGCAACTAAGACAGGAAACTACATGCATATTATTATCCACTCAGTCTATGATCAGTCTACAACCATAAAACCATGGAAATGTAACAGAGCCTGATGGGTCACAGGCCTCAAGCAAACGATCACCAAGAAGAACAAGTCCAAAACAACTGTCCATTGGCCGTTTTCTTACTGCATAGGTATTGGCTGAAAGGGGTTTTGGCTGGAAAGGGGCAGTAACTAAAGATCCAGAGAGTTATCGTATAGTTAGTACATTGTCACGTGACTTATAATATATGTTTCAATAATTTGTATATTATACGCAACTATTTCAACTTGGTTTGATTTGTGTGTTTTCGAAAAGAAATCACTTGCAGTAAAAACCTGATATTTATTTGGAAAAGCGAACACATTTGGCAATAATTTATTTGTGCACGCAAATGTCATAGTAGACAAATTATCCCATTAAACCGAATGACGTTAGATGAACTGTCATATAGACCCAAACATGCATGTGTACTTACAGTGATTCGTCCTTGCACTGTTACTGGCGTATGTAGTACACATGGATCATGTGTCGAGTAGCCACGTGTCACATCACTGAAGATGGATTTCACACTGCAGTTGCTGAACTTTACCTGGTTAACACATCACACATGGGTTATTTAAACTAACTCACTGAACTTATTTATATTTTCTCAAAATGCCCAACATAATTTCATTAATTGTTTTGGAATAGGTTAGTTTAGTTAAAAGACTAAATCATGTGATAGTGGCTGACCTGCCAGTTGTCAGAGCTGTGATGGTGACTGGTACTGCACTGGTCACTGTGCAGTGACCACAGTCCACTCAATCAACATCTGACAAATGTCCAGACACAGGCATTGTTTGAACAATGTCATTGTCCAGCCAGTGTCAATCAGTGACTAAACTCCACTGGGATTGTCAGACTGGAAGATCTGGCAGTGTACTGTATTATGTAAGAGTAGGGACTTTTAACACCCATCATTTGAAGGGCATAAATACATTAGCGGTATCCAGGGTCTAGGGTGTCAGGATGGTTTCCCATTTGACAGCTGCCCAGTGGACAGTTGTCCAGGTGGACAGAAATAAAGTATAGTCCCCCAAAAATCACAGAAAGTAAGTCAGTTTTGCCTAGAACAAAATCCCAGGAAATCAAGTCACACATAATTGTATTCAAACACTATCTAGTTAATGCAATTTATGTATAATCTAGAATACTTAAGCACATCCGAAAATATTCATGAATCTGAAAATCAGGTGCCTGTGTAGGTCACTGACGTGATGGTCAGTCTTATTCAAGTGGTCAGGACATCCGTCACACGTCATTAAGCAGTATTAAATACATACACCATTTGGACTGGAGATCGTAATTTAAGATGATGATATACATGTGAAGTACTCACAAAATACATATATAGATTTTTATGAGTAATAAATATGAGTACTTCAATAAATATACTAAGGAGTAACTTAGTTATGCATTGGAAAACTACAGTCACTGCCTGTGACTATTGACAACTGTCACCCCCTGGTCAGTCTGAACAGACATGCTAGCAGAGTTAAATCTCACTTCTGGAAAAAAGGCAGTCTCCTTGCTAAAATGTTTGAAAAGTGCATCACATTGTTTCAGTGTGTCCTAGAACTACATGGCGTCATTACGTCATGACTCAACAAACTGTTAGCATGGTGGAATCCACACATAGGCCATAGCTTTAAAAATATTGAGCTCTCCATATTCTTCACACCCAAGACACATTTTGAAAAAATATAAATCTACGAATCATCTCAGTGGGCCAGCTAGATAGCATGCAGAACTGCTGGAGATGTGGTCTACCTGCAGACAGGCAGATGGACAACGACAAACTGTTTTATAATATAGATGAGTAAACGTTTGAGTACTATTACTTTGTGAAAAATCAGTGGTACCAACAAGTATGAGTAACAAGTACTTTAGCCCCATTTAGTAGAGTATAGTGATTAGCATTCCTGTGACCTTTTATTTCCTACAATTGTTGCCCAGTGGTCCTATGTAAACATGGACAATTGCTCAGTGGCAAACATAGCTTTATGTAGAGACTCATCCTCACACGCCCGGGGTGGTTGCTGATGAACACATTAGTACTAACCCTGGGTATGCAGCAGCACCCCTCGTTGAATACTCTGCAAAACTCTAAATTTAAGTTCAACCAATGAAATTGCACATAACTAGTGTAGTTGGTCATGTAATACCATGTTGCATGATTTCAGTCACTAGCCTGATGAAGTAATACTTTTGGTAGTAACAGGTGTGCGTGGCAGACTTAATGAATAATATTACATTTTTCAGAATAATCTGTGTTATTGTGTCGATGTATACTTGTTACTAGTGATGCTAAACACATCATCATTCCCAGCCACCATTGCTGTTGCTGCCATCATTAGTGTTGTTGCCATCATTAGTGTTGTTGCCATCATTAGTGTTGTTGCCATCATTAGTGTTGTTGCCATCATTAATGTTGTTGCCATCATTAGTGTTGTTTCCATCATTAGTGTTGCTGCCATCATTAGTGTTGTTTCCATCATTAGTGTTGTTGCCATCATTAGTGTTGTTGCCATCATTAGTGTTGTTGTCATCATTAGTGTTGTTGCCATCATTAGTGTTTTTGCCATTATTAGTGTTGTTGCCATCATTAGTGATGCTGCCATCATTAGTGTTGTTGCCATCATTAGTGTTGCTGCCATCATTAGTGTTGTTGCCATCATTAGTGTTGTTGCCATCATTAGTGTTGTTGCCATCATTAGTGTTTTGCCATTATTAGTGTTGTTGCCATCATTAGTGTTGCTGCCATCATTAGTGTTGTTGCCATCATTAGTGTTGTTGCCATCATTAGTGTTGTTGCCATCATTAGTGTTGCTGCCATCATTAGTGTTGTTGCCATCATTAGTGTTGTTGCCATCATTAGTGTTGTTGCCATCATTAGTGTTGTTGTCATCATTAGTGTTGTTGCCATCATTAGTGTTTTGCCATCATTAGTGTTTTGCCATTATTAGTGTTGTTGCCACCGTTAGTGTTTTGCCATCATTAGTGTTTTGCCATCATTAGTGTTTTGCCATCATTAGTGTTTTGCTATCATTAGTGTTTTGCCATTATTAGTGTTGTTGCCATCATTGGTGTTTTTGCCATCATTAGTGTTGTTGCCATCATTAGTGTTGTTGCCATCATTAGTGTTGTTGCCATCATTAGTGTTGTTGCCATCATTAGTGTTTTGCCATCATTAGTGTTTTTGCCATCATTAGTGTTGTTGCTGCTGGGGGGAATTCCACCCCCTGCATTCTTTACTCTTTTTTTTAATACTATGCATTGTCCAAATAAATTCCACAATCCTAATTTTCTTTTGGGATGTACTGATGAAGTGATCTATGAATTGCTAAGATTAATATGGTGGTTATTTTATAAACATTGAACAAATACAAAGATAAGTGAAACTGTTGCAACTGGGGTAATTCCATGCCCTGGTAATTGATTTTATTTTAAAACCAAAGGGACAATAATATCTCAATGTTATTGATAAGATTTGTTTATAACTGATCCATTTTGATCATAAATTTATTATTCTGCATAAATTACATTTTGCACTGAGTAACTCAAGCACCTTTTGTTCACAGTCACAGTCCTTTGGTCATACTTTTTTGGGTCTCCAGAGCAAAGAAAGACAATTTTGGGGATGAGATGTACTCTTACAGATCAAACTTGTAATGAATGTTGAATATCTCACAAATCACCTGTAATCAGAACAAGCTGTTTAAATAAAGTAATAACTCAGAATTTTTTAGTATAAAGAATATCAATCATTTGGTGTAAATCCACCCCTAGGGGGTGAATTTTCTCCAAGCTCATGTTGTTGTTTACATTAGGCTAGCATGCACTACCAGGATGGGACGGTTCAATAGGCCATTTTATAAATAAATGAAATGTGCATACAGGCACTGAGTCTTGAAATCTGGATAAAATAGTCACCACTTTAAAGTATGGATTGCCTACTTTTATCATAATAACCTTGGGTAATTTGTCATCAGATTCTGACTTGGCCATCCATGGCAGGAATGAGTATATTTTGGTTGACCAAATAGATTAGTTGTTACTAAGGACAATAGTGATGAAAGTCGGTGTCTACTTTTCACTCCTAATGGTAGGTGAAGGCTGGGACCCATTTTACTAATGTTGTTAAGAGCTCTTAAACCCGATTTTGCACTTTAAAATCAATTTTGATCCTTAACAGTTATCATGAATACCTGAAACTGTCAACACCTTGACCCACTAGTGGGACATTGTCACTGGTGTGTCATGGAAATAGTGTCCTCTATAATACAGCAATGTATATTTTTATTTTGATAACATTTATTTAAATTAATAATTAATTTGATTTAATGATGAATTTTCCTTACAAGGTTTTATTTTGATGAAACAGTACCCTGGAGTCTGATAGGGGTGGAATTCTTCCCCAGCACTCTACCTGTCCAGACAACACGTACGCTAAATACTGTCATTCTCTGTTGCTGTTGCTTTCACAGTTGTTGTTGTTGTTGTTGTTGTTGTTGTTGTTGTT
>JAODUO010002389.1:15000-25000 GCA_025642075.2 Ridgeia piscesae
GACGGGGAGACGGGGAGACGGGGAGACGGGAGAAGGGAGACGGGAGACAGAGAGAGAGAGAGAGAGACAAAATACAAGTTGTTATCTACTGAAAAGGGACTAATTACATGGAAACCTGTGTTGTTGTAGTGAAGGAGAGCCACGCACAACACTCAAGGATATCAAAACTTTCATCTGCCAAAATGACATGAATAATTTCCAGCAAGATATATGCTGTTGGTCAACCAATTGATCGATGGTTTGTTTGTGCTTCCGGATTTGCTTTATATTTGACAGCATCATTTGATGGAGCAGTTATAATTGCACCATGATAAGTGTGTCATCCTGCCCACCTGCCCGTCTGCATGCCTGCCCACCTGTCCACCAGCCCACCTGCGCACCTGCTCGCCTGCCAACCTGCGCACCTGCCTGCCTGCCCACCTGCCCGCCTGCCAACCTGCGCACCTGCCTGCCTGCCCATCTGCCTGCCTGCCCACCTGTCCACCAGCCCACCTGCCCGCCTGCCAACCTGCGCACCTGCCTGCCTGCCCATCTGCCTGCCTGCCCACCTGTCCACCAGCCCACCTGCCCGCCTGCCAACCTGCGCACCTGCCTGCCTGCCTGCCCATCTGCCCACCTGCCCATCTGCATGCCTGCCCACCTGTCCACCAGCGCACCTGCCCGCCTGCCAACCTGCGCACCTGCCTGCCTGCCCGTCTGCCTGCCTGCGCACCTGCTCGCCTGCCAACCTGCGCACCTGCCTGCCTGCCCATCTGCCCACCTGCCCACCTGCGCACCTGCCTGCCTGCCCATCTGCCTGCCTGCCCACCTGTCCACCAGCCCACCTGCGCACCTGCTCGCCTGCCAACCTGCGCACCTGCCTGCCTGCCCATCTGCCTGCCTGCCCACCTGTCCACCAGCCCACCTGCCCGCCTGCCAACCTGCGCACCTGCCTGCCTGCCCATCTGCCTGCCTGCCCACCTGTCCACCAGCCCACCTGCCCGCCTGCCAACCTGTGCACCTGCCTGCCTGCCCATCTGCCCACCTGCCCATCTGCATGCCTGCCCACCTGTCCACCAGCGCACCTGCCCGCCTGCCAACCTGCGCACCTGCCTGCCTGCCCACCTGCCCGTCTGCATGTCTGCCCACCTGTCCACCAGCCCACCTGCGCACCTGCCCGCCTGCCAACCTGCCCACCTGTCCGCCAGCCCACGTACCTGCCCATCTGCCTACCTATCCAACAGCCCACCTCCCCATCTGCCCGTCTGCCCGCCAGCCCACCTCCCATATTTTTTAAGTAGACAGCTGGAAATATTGTCTGAACCTATTATTTCCAAAAATAGACCATCGGAATCAAAACATAAAAAAATACCTGGTGAAAATGTGTTTCCTATTTGCTGATGATGATGTTCATATATGAAAATACGTTCATATTTGGTGATATTGTCTCCACAGGGGAATACCTCATAGACGAATTGTGTTAACAGCTTAGTGAGATTGCTATGTGTTCCTAACTTGAGTTTATGTTTTAGGATCCAGATGAAGTAGGCAGTAGGGCACAGTAACTTGTGAGAGAGAGCAGAAATACAAGTACACCTGTAGATGTCAACTGAACATGGAGTACCAGGTAGTTACATGAAAAACTTGTGCTGATGCACTGAAGAAGAACCACACACAATACTCAAGGATATCAAACCTTTGTTCTGACAAAATTACATAAAAAAATTGAGGACAATGCATAATATTATGCTGTTCATCGACCAGTTGATAGATGGTTTGTTTATGTTCCTGGAAATGTTTTCTATTTGACAGCATCATTTGATGGAACAGTTATAATTGCCCCATGATAAGTGTGTCAGCCTGCGGGCTATGTCACCTTGTGCAGCAGTCTTTCAAATGCAAGGAGACTAACACTGCGGATTTTGAATGCATTATGATGGCATAGTATGTGGAACACATACTTGTAGTTGTATACACATTGCTGATGTTGTGGTCATTAAATTACAAGTGTACATGTCAGAGAAATCATAGGCTGTGGTATGTTTGACTGTGTTGATGCTGAATGGGTTTCATGTGATCAAACAGTGCAGGTGGCTGGCAGTGTTCATAATGCCATAATATAATATAATATAATAGATTTGTTCACTTCATAACAAGTGGTTGATTTCATCGTGGATAATTAATTGTGAAATGGAATTCATGTATTCTAATGTCACTGCATTTGAGTTAATCTTTTTTGTTGGTAAAAGAAAATGGACTTAGCAAAACGTGAATCAATAAAACACTTCAAACATGCATCTTTACACCAAGTAAGCATATTCCACACCACAAATCAAAAAACACTATGTATTTTAGTCTCAATGTAGGCATGTCAAGAATGTGTAAATGTCCCTCCATGCTGACTCATCTAACTATAATCCTGGTTGTAACTTATCTATCATCAAATCGCAGTTCATAACAGAAAACAAACCCACTCAAAACAAATGAAAATATGTATGAGTTTGGTGGGTAATAAGGTTAACTAATGCATTCCAATATTTTATCACACGAAAGAAAATATGTTAAAAAAAATACACAGAGTAGCCTAGGTAAACTTTATTGATTTCAAATGTTATAAATTCAATATTATTTTTTGAAGTGATCCATAGTCCATGTGCAGACCACTGCTAAATTAACACATTTAAACATAAAACATACACCTCCCATGATAACAGATATGTGTGGTAAATATAGTCATAGACAGTTTTGTTTTGTTTTTGTTTTTGTCAAAGCGACAATTAAGCTTTGACCCCATGTACCTGTACCGTACCTGTCACTTGTCACGCACTCCCAGCACACGTTCCCTTTATGGCTTCAACGAGAATATTTATGTCACAATACAGCAACAACCGTAAAGCTATAAGTTGCTTACGCCTTACGTCTTGATTTTGATGACGGAATCACACACTCGCATTATGTATCCTGAAGTATTAGTCCGGTTTTTCTCTGGTTTTATAGCCAGTTTGTGATACAACAAGTTATGGTGAGACATGGCGAAATCTCAGTCTAATAATGGCGCGGGGCACCACAGATATAAATAGAACACACTTCCAGGGCACTGCCGGCTCGCACCGACCGACGTGGTAAACAACAGCGGCCTCTGGCGCGCGCGAGGGAGTCGCCAGGTGCTTGTGTTGTTTCTGTACGACAGACGTCTGTTTGTAAACAAACAGACGTGAATGTGGCTAACCTTATTCCAGGACAGAGCCAGGGCGGCGAGTGCAACATGCTCTGTATTTGGGAAATCATTCCTCCTCTGAAAATACGTCACTGATGCCGGCGACGGTAGCAGCGGCGCCGGCGACCCCCAAGAATATATAGGTCCATCTTTTATCAAGATCCTGTCAATTAACCGCAATTTAATATACCCTAGGCCTAATTAACTATCAAAGACAACGGGAAGACAACGAACTGTGCTTTTCATGTTATACTAGATAAACACAACCCGCACGTCATTCTGGAGCGTGAGCTCCAAAATGCGTTGCGTTGCGTTGCGTTGCGTTGCGTTGCGTTGCGTTGCGTTGCGTTGCGTTGCGTTGCGTTGCGTTGCGTTGCGTTGCGTTGCGTTGCGTTGCGTTGCGTTGCGTTGCGTTGCGTTGCGTTGCGTTGCGTTGCGTTGCGTGCGTGCCGTGCCGTGCCGTGCCGTGCCGTGCCGTGCCGTGCCGTGCCGTGCCGTGCCGTGCCGTGCCGTGCCGTGCCGTGCCGTGCCGTGCCGTGCCGTGCCGTGCCGTGCCGTGCCGTGCCGTGCCGTGCCGTGCCGTGCCGTGCCGTGCCGTGCCGTGCCGTGCCGTGCCGTGCCGTGCGTGCGTGCCGTGCCGTGCCGTGCCGTGCCGTGCCGTGCCGTGCCGTGCCGTGCCGTGCCGTGCCGTGCGTGCAGTGCGTGCAGCTGCAGGCAGTGCAGGCAGTGCGCAGTGCAGTGCAGTGCAGTGCAGTGCAGTGCAGTGCAGTGCAGTGCAGTGCAGTGCCGTGCGTGCGTGCGTGCGCAGTGCCGTGCAGTGCCGTGCAGTGCGTGCGTGCGTGCAGGTGCGTGCAGTGCAGTGCAGTGCAGTGCAGTGCAGTGCAGTGCGTGCGTGCGTGCAGTGCAGTGCAGTGCAGTGCAGATGCAGTGCAGTGCAGTGCAGTGCAGTGCAGTGCAGTGCAGTGCAGTGCAGTGCAGCAGTGCAGTGCAGTGCAGTGCAGTGCAGTGCAGTGCGTGCGAGTGCAGTGCAGTGCGTGCGTGCGTGCAGTGCAGTGCGTGCAGTCGTGCAGTGCGTGCAGTGCGTGCAGTGCGTGCAGTGCGTGCAGTGCGTGCAGTCGGCATGCAGTGCAGTGCGTGCTGCAGTGCAGTGCAGTGCGTGCAGGCAGTGCGTGTGCGTGCGTGCGTGCGTGCGTGCGTGCGTGCGTGCGTGGTGCGTGCTGGTGGTGCGTGCGTGCGTGCGTGCGTGCGTGCGTGCGTGGTGCGTGCGTGCGTGGTGGTGCGTGCGTGGTGGTGGTGGTGTGGTGTGGTGGTGGTGGTGCGTGGTGTGGTGTGGTGTGGTGTGGTGTGGTGTGGTGTGGTGTGGTGTGGTGTGGTGTGGTGGTGTGGTGTGGTGTGGTGTGGGTGTGGGGGTGGGTGGGGGGAGAGTGGGGTGTGGGTGGGGGGAGGAGGGGAGAGAGAGAGAGAGAGAGAGAGAGAGAGAGAGAGAGAGAGGAGAGAGAGAGAGAGAGAGAGGAGAGAGGAGAGAGAGAGAGAGAGGTGGGCGTGCCCAAACAAGCGCACTCTCTTGTACACATGCATGTATAGGTAAAGGTGAGTTCTTATACATTTTAGCGCAGTATTCTCTGAAATGCCAAAGCGCTCCACACTTTACTTCCCTGGCAGACATGTTCAATCAAGCACCATCTCAACTTGGCTACAAAACATTCAGCTACGCAGCAATTAATGCGCGAAGGCTGCTCATACACATAAACACTACAGTCTATAACCATGCAATCATTTCTACAGATGTGTGAACTAGAGCAATATAGGATGAAATAACTTCGCTGTTAATTTGTTCCGTGTTTTTACTGGCGGGATAGTTTCCAAAAACTCTACTTTTACCGGTAAAAGACAAGTGTTGTAAAAAGACAAATACTCGCGCGAACGCGCACTCGAAGATACACACACACACCGGAAACGTAAAATTTTACGCATGCGTATAAGGGCACAGAGCACTGTTGATTTTCCCATTGACCTCCATGTTAATTAACGTTTTTTATTTTAACGCTATCACCATGTTAATTAACGTTTTTTTTTATTTTAACGCTATCACTGATATGCTGATCAAATTTCGTCATAAAAGCATATCTCAGGCTCTCTTAAAATGCATGCATGTTTACTGCCCCTCAATATTGACCAAACTGAGCACGCCTTTCTGCATTCGCAGGGTCATGTAAGAAAAAATGCCTAAAAGTCACTATGCCAACTACACTCTGCCTAACATGCGTCATTGCACTGCAGATACATCTTAGCACTTAACTACTAGTATGCCTGCCCTATTATACTCACTTCACATAAAAAGATTTTTTTAAATCTCAAATGACACAATTATTAACGTCCTACATTCGTATGGGTTAGACCAGGAAGTGTAACTGTGCTCTGACCCCATAAGGAGACAACGTTGCCAGGAAGTTGCGCTTTGCGCATCTGCGGTTCTCACAATTAGCGGTCACGTGATTGTTGTTTCCGCCCAACAACGAGCAGGGTGCAAGTTGAATGCGAAGTGGAAGTGGATTCGCGGTAGGTTAGTTTTTTTAAATTTTTTTCGTCGTTTTCACTCTCGTCGTCTGTATTGGTTCGTTCTTGAAACAATTGTCATTAATTCTGATGCTTCAGCAGCGAAAGGGATTTATTCTCCTCACGACCATGGTTACCTAAAATAATTTACAACAATCTACACTTCATCAAACGCTAACATTTAAAGTCCGATAATTAAGAATAAAGTCACTGTCACTTCTCTTCCCGTTCGCTCGACGTTCGCTAAGAAAGCCTCTTCGAATTCCAATCCGAAGGCCATGTCGCACGCGTTGTAGAGCTTGTAGTCCACATCTCGATGTCATCGTGGCCGATTACAAAACAACATTGAAACGAATTAATGATAACTGTATCAAGAACGAACCGACACAGACGACGACAGAGAAACGACGAAAAAATTGAGAAAAAAACTAATCTACCGCTAATCCACTTCGACTTCGCATTCATCTTACATCCTGATCGTTGTTGGGCGGAAATAACAATCACGTGACCGCTAATTATGCGAACTCACAGCTGCACAATGCGCAACTTCCTGGCAACGTTGTCTCCTTATACGCATGCGACAAATTTTACGTTTCCTGTGTGTGTGCGTTCGCGTGTGCGTTCACGTTCGTGCGTGTATTTGTCTTTTTACAAAAAAATCTTTTACCGGTAAAAATAGAGTTTTGGGAGAAGTTATTTCATCCAACATTGCTCTAGTTCACACAGCAGTATAAAGGATTGCATGGCTATAGACTGTGGTGTTTGTGTGTATGAGCAGCCTTCCGCATTAATTGCTGCGTGGCTGAATGTTTTGTAGGCAAGTTGAGATGGTGCTTGATTGAACAGGTCTGCAAGGGAAGTCAAGTGTGGAGCGCTTTGGCACGAATAAATGATGAATATATCAAGAACGAAACAATACAGACGACGACAGAGAAAACGACGAAAAATGGAAAAACTAATCTACCGCTAATCCACTTCGACTTCGCATTCATCTTACACCCTGCTCGTTGTTGGGCGGAAACAACATTCACGTGACCAATAATTATGCGAACTCACAGCTGCGCAATGCCAACTTCCTGGCAACGTTGTCTCCTTATGCGCATGCGCCAAATTTTACGTTTCCTGTGTGTGTGCGTTCGCGTGTGCGTTCACGTTCGTGCGTGTATTTGTCTTTTTACAACACTTGTCTTTTACCGTTGAAAGTATAGTTTTGGGAGACTATCCCGCCAGTAGAAACACGGAACAAATTCAGAGCGAAGTTATTTCATCTACATTGCTCTAGTTCACACAGCAGTATAAAGGATTGCATGGCTATAGACTGTGGTGTGTATGTGTATGAGCAGCCTTCGCGCTTTAATTGCTGCGTGGGTGAATGTTTGTTGCCGAGTTGAGATGGTGCTTGATTGAACAGGACTGCCAGGGAAGTAAAGTGTGGAGCGCTTTGGCATTCCAGAGAACTGGATACTGCGCTAAAATGTATAAGAACTTACCTTTACGTATACAAGCATGTGTACAAGACAGTGCGCTTGTTTGCGCACGCCCACCTGAGTGTGGACATTTGTAAGGAACAAATACGGGCTGAGACCACTTTTGATTTCCCTACGTACATCTATTTCAGCAATCCTTCAAAATCTGAAAATATGTTCAGAACATTATCTAAAATATCGCTGCATCTTTATAATGCACTGACAAATGTGGCCAGGAAAATTTGTAAAATTACCATACCACATTTTCCAAGAAATAGTTTTCCACCTTGACATCCTATAATTTCTACTAGAACCAGAGAAGAATTCATCATGATGACACCACCAAATTATGTGACACCTGTACCAACAGAAAACTCACTGACATCAGTCATGGTTTGGCAGCTGTGATATTCCGCTGGCTACATAAAAACAGCTGGGCAGTCTTATGAAGGAGGACACAACTAAAATTGGGCGGGTTGAGGCGTAACTTCAGCAGGATACGATATGTCACCTATCGGACTGGGAGGTGTTGTCGTTTTTCGCGGCGACGTTTACAGTTTCTCGCTCGTCAGATTTTAAAATCGTGAGACAAGACGGCGACACTGCGGAGGAAGTGATGCATTTGGTACCTGTTCATGGCGACCTCCAAAACACGTGAATGTCCATGGAAGAACGTATATGCGATGGAGGCACTTCAGCTTCAAAGCGTGTATCAGGTACGCTATTCTGATGAAAACATTTCGAGCTTAACTTGCTCACCCGACCCTGAAATATTGTATTACAATCGACCTGGTGTTTTCTCGGACTTCACGGTGTTGAATGTAACGTATGGATGAGGATTCGCTGGAAGCTATCACTCTGCTAAGTTTGTACACACATCTCAACATGCAGACTGCAAGACTCAGAATAGATTGCATGAAGAACTATACCTGTATAATGTTTGTCAAGGTGCACTTTGGGATTCGTCATTTCGCTCTATAAGTCTACACATATTTCGATCGATTACACAACGCTTCTAAATAATCACATAATGTCTTAGGTTTTTTAGTTTTATGACTTAACGAAACATACATCGAATGGCGAAAAATGCACCGTCACCAATTAATCAGTCATTTTGATAAGATATAAACGATATCTTATTAAAATAACTAAGGAATCTGCAAGCCGGCCACCCAACCTCAAACCCCTTTCGGGGAGGAGGAGGTGTGATTTTCCAATGCTTCAACAGCGAAAGGAGTTTACTCTCCTCTCGACCATGGTTACCTAAAATAATTTACAACAATCTACACCTCATCAAACGCTAACATTTAAATTCCGATAATTACGAATAAAGTCACTTTCTCTTAGGCTTAACAGCCGTTTCCTCAGCTTGATCCGAATGTGAAGTCTCTTCCCTTTCGATCGACTTTCGCTAAGAAAGCCTCTTCGAATTCCAATCCGATGGCCGTGTCGAACGCGTTGTACAGCTTATAGTCCACATCTCGATGTCATCGTGGCCGATTACTACAACAACCTTGAAACGAATTAATGATAATTGTATCAAGAACGAACCAACACAGACGACGACAGAGAAAACGACGAAAAATGGAAAACTAATCTACCGCTAATCCACTTCGACTTCGCATTCATCTTACATCCTGCTCGTTGTTGGGCGGAAACAACAATCACGTGACCGCTAATTATGCGAACTCACAGCTGCGCAATGCGCAACTTCCTGGCAACGTTGTCTCCTTATACGCATGCGCCAAATTTTACGTTTCCTGTGTGTGTGCGTTCGCGTGTGCGTTCACGTTCGTGCGTGTATTTGTCTTTTTACAACACTTGTCTTTACCGGCGAAAGTAGGGTTTTGGGAAACTATCCCGCCAGTAAAAACACGGAACAAATTCAGAGCGAAATTATTTTATCCTACATTGCTCTAGTTCACACAACTGTATAAAGCTTTGCATGGCCATACAATGTGGTGTCTATGTGTATGAGCAGCATTCGCGCATTAATTGCTGCGTGGCTGAATGTTTTGTAGCCAAGTTGAGATGGTGCTTGATTGAACAGGTCTGCCAGGGAAGTAAAGTGTGGAGCGCTTTGGCATTCCAGAGAACTGGATACTGCGCTAAAAAAAATTAAAACTTACCTTTACGTATACATGCATGTGTACAAGAGAGTGCGCTTGTTTGCGCACGCCCACCTGAGTGTGCACATGTGTAAGGAACAAATACTGGCTGAGACCACTTTTGATTTCCCTACATACGTCTATTTCAATTATCACTCAGAACCGGAAAATATGTTCAGAACATTTCCTAAAATTATCACTGCATCTATATAATGGACTGACAAATGTGCCCAGGAAAATGTGTTAAATTACCATACCACATTTTCTAAGAAACTATTTTCCACCCTGACATCCCATAATTTCTGCTAGAACCAGAGAAGAATTCTTCGTGATGACATCACCAAATAAATAACACCTGTACCGATACAAAGAAAACTCACTGACATCGGTGACGGTTTGGCAGCTGTGATATTCCGCCGGCTACATAAAAACAGCTGCGTAGTCTTATGAATGGGGACATACCTAAAATTGGGAGGATTGAGGCGTAACTTCAGCACGACACGATAGGTCACCTATCGAACTGGGAGGTGTTGACTTTTTTGCGGCGACGTTTACAGTTTCTCGCTCGTCAAATTTTAAAATCGTAAGACAAGACGGCGACGCGGCGGAGGAGGTAATGCATTTGGTGCCTGTTCGTGGCGACCTCCAAAACACCCGAATGTCCATGGAAGAAG
>JAODUO010002390.1:0-28507 GCA_025642075.2 Ridgeia piscesae
TCACAGTCACTTCACCCCAAGTACACAGCTAGAATACACAGTCACTTCACCCCAAGTACACAGCTAGAATACACAGTCACTCACCCCAAGTACACAGCTAGAATACACAGTCACTGCACCCCAAGTACACAGCTAGAATACACAGTCACTGCACCCCAAGTACACAGCTAGAATACACAGTCACTCACCCCAAGTACACAGCTAGAATACACAGTCACTTCACCCCAAGTATACAGCTAGAATACACAGTCACTTCACCCAAGTACACAGCTAGAATACACAGTCACTGCACCCCAAGTACACAGCTAGAATACACAGTCACTTCACCCCAAATACACAGCTAGAATACACAGTCACTGCACCCCAAATACACAGCTAGAATACACAGTCACTGCACCCCAAGTACACAGCTAGAATACAGTCACTTCACCCCAAGTACACAGCTAGAATACACAGTCACTTCACCCCAAGTACACAGCTAGAATACAGTCACTTCACCTCAAGTACACAGCTAGAATACACAGTCACTTCACCCCAAGTACACAGCTAGAATACACAGTCACTTCACCTCAGATACACAGCTAGAATACACAGTCACTTCAACCCAGATATACAGCTAGAATACACAGTCACTGCACCCCAAGTACACAGCTAGAATATGCAGTCACTTCACCCCAAGTACACAGCTAGAATACACAGTCACTGCACCCCAATTACACAGCTAGAATACACAGTCACTGCACCCCAATTACACAGCTAGAATACACAGTCACTTCACCCCAATTACACAGCTAGAATACACAGTCATGTGGCCAAACAATGTAAATGGACTCCCCATCCTGGAAAACCTTATAAAGAGGTATTACACGACCCTCTATGTCATCGAGATCAAAGGATGATAACCGAGACCGCCATTTTCATTCTGAGAAATGCTCAAGGTTGCACAAGGTGCAACCAAGCTAATTTTGCTCTCATAACTATATAAAATACATTTCCATAAAAAAGTTTACAGTAATTAGCATTGCACGGTTTCATATTTAACAAGATTTAACAAGATTGCCACCTATAGATTCAACTCTAGATGGCAGGTGGACTAGGAAGCCATTTGGCTTATCGAGAATCCAACCTATCTATCTAAGTATACCCCGCCCGTCTTATGTATATGTTGATTTTATTTTTAAATATATTAACACTACTAGCACCTGCACAATCAGCTGATAATCTGTTCCATTCGTTTACTGTTCTTTGTGAAAATGAATTTTTTTTAATATCTAGTCTACACTGCTTCTTTGCTAATGTAACTCCATGTCCTCTAGTCCTTCTCTCTTCCTTGACTGTGAAAAAAATATTTCTGTCAATATTTTCATATCCATTCAATATTTTAAACACCTCAATCTGATCTCCTCTCAATCTTCTGGTTTCTAGTGTTTTTAAACCACATTCTTTTAGACGCATTTCATAACTAATATTCATGAGTTTTTGTATCATTTTGGTTGCTCTCCTTTGTACTCTTTCTAGCATATCAATATACTTCTTGCAATATGGCCTCCATGCTTGTATACAATATTCTAATTGAGGCCTAACTATTGTTTTATACAGCGGTATTATTAGTTCTTTTTCTTTGTACACTATATTTCGCCTAATTAATCCAAGAATTTGGTTTCCCTTCGCTGCTGCAATTCCACACTGCTCTGATACCTTCATGTCAGCACTAATAGTTAACCCTAAGTCCTTTTCCTTTAAGGTAGTATTTAGTACATTTAGTACATATAGTAAGTATGAGAGCGGCAACTTGACTAATGTTGCTAACAGTGGTTGTGATGGACATTGGTTTTGAAAATGTCACAGATATGAGTCTTTCTGAAAGATAATGGTTGTGGGGTACTGCTGATACTGGCAAGCAGAGAGATGTTGTTCTCATCATGCTGCTGCTTGACTCAAATATCTTATAGGATGTGCATAGTTAAACTTAAACATTCATTTAACATACAACTGTATAAACATTTATGTGAAATATGCAATTGTCTTGCAGTTTCTTAAAAGTGTTACTTTGCATGTAGGAGTCATTTATCACAGAATGGATGACATTGTACAGTGTCTGTTTAATTTACACATTAAGTGAATTTGTAGAGTCTCGATGGCTAAGTAAGGTTTTACTGTTGCCCATGTGGTTATACCCAGGTTAGCTAATGTTGAAAACCAACTTGATGCGAGATCCAGTGGGTTGTCTATATTCTGGTGGGCTATCTTTATTCTGGTGGACTTAATATGTTGGTGGGTTATTTTTATTCTGGTGGGCTATCTTTGTTCTGGTGGGCTGTATATATATTTTGGTGGGTTATCTTTATTTTAGTGGTCCATCTGTATTCTGGTGGGCTAATTTTATTTTGTTGGGCTGTTTTATTTAGTTGACATGTCTTTATTCTGCTGAACCGTCTACTGAAATAGTGTTTGTGACTGGTTACAAGTTGTATGTCCACACTTTGCACAGCATACTTGAAAATGTTTGTTTTATTGAGTTACCATGTCAACCCTTGATAATATGACCTGTCACAGGTCATTCATTACTTACTTCAGTTGATGTGACAAGATGGTAGCAACAACACTGTAAGGTGATAAACGATGTCCAGTGTTTTATGTATCACCTGTGAGCATATTTTCTCTTTATATTGTTTATTGCTATGTACTGAGATCATAAAATTAACAGTTTGCTATATGTTTATATATTAATGGTTAACAATCCAACATCCATGTATACTGATATCTAGGTAAAAATAAATTTGTGAACAAATAAAACTTGTTTTTCCGTGCAAATATCATAAAAACAATTCATATGCCCATCCACGTTGTGTTAACTTAATTATTAGATTTTAACTTGCGATCAACTTAAGTTGTATTCCTGATCTATTGATGCTGGTTATGTGCTCTTCAGGGATTTTCTTTCACTCCCTAACTCTCCCTCCCTCTCTCTTTGCTTCTCTCTTTCTTCCATTCTCCCTCGTTCCCCCTCTCTCTGTTTGTACAAGTGTATATTTTATGTCACATAAAGAAGACATGTTGAAGTGACCATAGAAAAATGTTGGCAACTTAATTCAGAAAATTTAAATTTTGACAAGTGTATAAAATATATGTGGCGGCTGCTTGATACCATGGATGTGCACCATGTGACATCTAATGTACCTATTACATACTATTCCCATCTGTGCACAATATGTATATGTGCCAGGGGCTGAGTAGTGACTGTAGTAATATAGGTTTTTATGTATAAATGTACCACATTAATGCTATGTTCCATTCCCAAGGCAGTCTAGATCCCATAAACAAATGCATATCTGGACAGCTAGAAGAGTTGGAGGTTGTAGTGAAGTTAGAATTATACATAGATCAGTTATATATAAAGGTGGAGGGGATTTAAGAATGTATGATCATGGTTTCACTTATATGGATATTTGTTATTTATATGTCAGCATAGTGTAACTAAGAAATCTCTCTGCAGTGAATGTTCACTTGCTATTTACACAAATATTTCCACTCCCTTGGAAGAAAGATTCAAATTGACTGAAACATAATTGTCAAAACATTTCCAAAATGGCAAACATTACCTTGTAGATACAAAAAAGACTACTAAATGCATACCATAGTGCCACACTGCTGTGTGATAAAACCTTAGTAGCAAGAAGCAACATACATATGCACTGAAAAAAACGATGCATAGTTACAGGTTCGTGCATATGGACGGTTTCACAAGTTGGCAACAGATGATTTAAGCCAAGTTAATAAAATCCATATTCATAATCTATGCCATCACTGTCGCATTCACATCATTTACTTTAGATGTGTTCACCATCTCTTTCTTTTCAGGTACATTCTTCATATCTTTCTCTTCACCAACATTCATAATCTATCTATGTCTCTACCTCATTCTCTGGCTCTCTCTCTCCTATTTATCTCTCTCCCTCGCTCTCTTCAGCCAAGTTCAATGTCAGTCTTCAGACATCTAAACCATCCCCGTCTCTTTCTCTCGCTCACTCTCTCGCTCTCACCAGCCACCCTCACCCACTTTACTCTCTTCTGTTTTGGACGCAACCTCTCTGTCTTTCTCTCTCCCTCTCCCACTCTCTCTCTCTCTTCAGCCACGTTAACCGTCACTTTTCAAACATGTACACTATCGCTCTCTCTTTCTCATGTTCTCGCTTTTCTCTCCATGCAGCCATGCTCACGTCCTTTATTCTTTTCTTTTGTGGACTCCACCTCTCTCTCTCTTGCTCTCTTTCTTTGTCTATCTCTCTCTCTTCAGCCACCCTCACCCATTTTACTATCTTCTGTTGTGGACGCCACCTCCCTCCCTTTCTCTTTCACTCTCGCTTTCTCCCTTCAGCCACACTCACCCACTTTACATCTCCAACAACTGTCCAGCTCCCATCTCAAACAATTGTGCAATATCCATCTCAAACAACTGTGCAGTATTCATCTCAAACAACTGTGCAGTATACATCTCAAACAATTGTGCAATATCTATCTCAAACAATTGTGCAGTATTCATCTCAAACAACTATGCAGTATTCATCTCAAACAACTGTGCAACAACCATGTCATACAACAGAAAAAACTAGCATCTTAAGCAACACTACAACTAAGCAGCAACCATCTCATACAAAAAAAACACTTCCATCAAAAGCAACAGTACTCCTCACATATCACACAACTGAGCAGCTACCATCTCATACAAAATACCCCCATCACAAGCAACAGCACACCTCCCATCTCATACAGTACTACAACTCATATATTTACCAACAACACCGCTACCATCTCAAACAACTGTCCAGTGACCATCCCAATCAACTGCCCAGCCTCCATCTCAATCAACTGTCCAGCCTCTATCTCAAACAACTGTCTAGCCTCCATTTCAAACAATTTTCTTGCCTACATCTGAAACAATAATGCAGCTCCCATCTCAAACAATGGTCACGTGTACTTCTCCGACAACCATTGAGCTCCCATCTCAAACAACGGTGCAGCTCCCATCTAAAATAACTGTGCATTATCCATCTCAAACAACTGTGCAGTATCTATCTCAAACAACTGTGCAGTATTTATCTCAAACAACTGTGCAGTATCCTTCTCAAACAACTGAACAGTTCCCATCTCAAACAATTGTCCAGTTCCCATCTCAAATAACTGTGCAATATCCATCTCAAACAATTGTGCAGTATCCATCTCAAAAAACTGCGCACCTCCCAACTCAAGTAACGGTACGGCTCCCATCTTATACAACTGCACTGCTGCCATATCAAACAACCGTACATCATCTAAATAACACACAAATACAGCTGTCATCACACACAGTTGCATATCTACAAGGTCAAACAATTAGCTAGCTCCCATATCATAGAATTGCATAGCGCCCACGTCAAGCTACTGTACACCTCACATATCAAACAACTGTGTAGCAACTATGTCATACAACAAAAAACTACCTTCTTAAGCAACACTACAACTGAGCAGTTACCATCATCTCATACAACAAAAAACTCCCATCAAAAGTAACAGTACACCTCACATATCATACAACTGTGCAGCTACCATCTCCTACAAAAACCTCCCATCACAAGCAACAGCACACCTCCCATCTCATACAGTACTACAACTCATATATCTACCAACAACACTGCTACCATCTCAAACAACTGTCCAGTTCCCATCTCAATCCACTGTCCAGCCTCTATCTTAAACAACTATCTGGCCTACATCTCAAACAACCATCCAGCCTCCATCTGAATCAACTGTCTAGCTTAGATCTCAAACATCTCTCTAGTTTACATCTCAAGGAACTGTCTAGCCTCCATCGCAAACAACTGTCCAGCTTAGATCTCAAACATATCTCTAGTCTACATCTCAAGGAACTGTCCAGCCTCCATCTGAATCAACTGTCTAGCTTAGATCTCAAACATCTCTCTAGTTTACATCTCAAACAACTGTCCAGCCTCTATCTTAAACAACTATCTGGCCTACATCTCAAACAACCATCCAGCCTCCATCTGAATCAATTTTCTAGCTTAGATCTCAAACATCTCTCTAGTTTACATCTCAAACAACTGTCCAGCCTCTATCTTAAACAACTATCTGGCCTACATCTCAAACAACCATCCAGCCTCCATCTGAATCAACTGTCTAGCTTAGATCTCAAACATCTCTCTAGTTTACATCTCAAACAACTGTCCAGCCTCTATCTTAAACAACTATCTGGCCTACATCTCAAACAACCATCCAGCCTCCATCTGAATCAACTGTCTAGCTTAGATCTCAAACATCTCTCTAGTTTACATCTCAAACAACTGTCCAGCCTCTATCTTAAACAACTATCTGGCCTACATCTCAAACAACCATCCAGCTTCCATCTGAATCAACTGTCTAGCTTAGATCTCAAACATCTCTCTAGTTTACATCTCAAACAACTGTCCAGCCTCTATCTTAAACAACTATCTGGCCTACATCTCAAACAACCATCCAGCCTCCATCTGAATCAACTGTCTAGCTTAGATCTCAAACATCTCTCTAGTCTACATCCCAAGGAACTGTCTAGCATACATCTCAAACAACCATCCAGCCTCCATCTCAAACAACTGTCCAGCCTCTATCTTAAACAACTGTCTAGCTTAGATCTCAAACATATCTCTACTCTACATCTCAAGGAACTGTCCAGCCTCCATCTCAAACAACTGTCCAGCCTCCATCTCAAACAACTATCCAGCATCCATCTCATACAACTGTCCAGCCTCCATCTCAAACAACTGTCTAGCCTCTATCACTTTACGGTGTGTGATTGTCAGAGTGGTATATCCAGTGTTGGTAACTGGATTGTTACAGTGCATGACTGTTTTAATTGTTAATTAGTATCTTGTTGTTGTGACTTCGTCCACAATATTTGGGACATAGGCGACTTGGGACATCATATCTATAAGCTAATCGTACTATTGCTCTTGTGGTCCACACAGGTCGTTGGCAAGTTGGGGGGCTCATGTGTCTCATGGTTGTATGTCCATTATCTGCGTTCTTGTACCTAGCTGGGTCATGTTCACTATAGTGTGTGTTTATCTGAGGTTTCACTTTTCACAAGCATAATATATATTCTGTGTATGGTCTCTACCATTTCAGCTCCAACAGCTGTGTGACTTGCACACTTGGGAGTGGTTATCAGTGTTACTTTTATCCCGTGTCAGGTACTTGGACGGGCAGCAACACTAGCTGTGTGACTTTCACAAGTGTGAGTGATTGTCAGTGTTATTTGTCTCCAGTGTCGGGTATATGGACAGACAGCAACACCAGCTGTGTCACTTCAGCAACTCCAGCCGTGTGACTTTCACCAGTGTGAGTGTCAGGGTTACTATTCTCAAGTGTCTGGTATATGGAAAGACAGCAACACCAGCTGTGTGAGTGTCAAAGTTACTATTCTCCAGTATCTGGAAAGACAGCAACACCAGCTGTGTGAGTGTCAGGGTTACTATTCTCCAGTGTCTGGTATTTGGAAAGACAGCAACACCAGCTGTGTGAATGTCAAAGTTACTATTCTCCAGTGTCTGATATCTGGAAAGACAGCAACACCAGCTGTGTGAGTGTCAAAGTTACTATTCTCCGATGTCTGGTATCTGGAAAGACAGCAACACCAGCTGTGTGAGTGTCAAGGTTACTATTCTCCAGTGTCTGGTATCTGGAAAGACAGCAACACCAGCTGTGTGAGTGTCAAGGTTACTATTCTCCAGTGTCTGGTATCTGGAAAGACAGCAACACCAGCTGTGTGAGTGTCAAAGTTACTATTCTCCAGTGTCTGGTATCTGGAAAGACAGCAACACCAGCTGTGTTAGTGTCAATGTTACTATTCTCGTGTCTGGTATCTGGAAAGACAGCAACACCAGCTGTGTTAGTGTCAATGTTACTATTCTCCAGTGTCTGGTATCTGGAAAGACAGCAACACCAGCTGTGTGAGTGGCAAAGTTACTATTCTCCAGTGTCTGCTATCTGGAAAGACAGCAACACCAGCTGTGTTAGTGTCAAGGTTACTATTCTCCAGTGTCTGGTATCTGGAAAGACAGCAACACCAGCTGTGTGAGTGTCAATGTTACTATTCTCCAGTGTCTGGTATCTGGAAAGACAGCAACACCAGCTGTGTGAGTGTCAATGTTACTATTCTCCAGTGTCTGGTATCTGGAAAGACAGCAACACCAGCTGTGCGAGTGTCAAAGTTACTATTCTCCGATGTCTGGTATCTGGAAAGACAGCAACACCAGCTGTGTGAGTGTCAAGGTTACTATTCTCCAGTGTCTGGTATCTGGAAAGACAGCAACACCAGCTGTGTGAGTGTCAAGGTTACTATTCTCGTGTCTGGTATCTGGAAAGACAGCAACACCAGCTGTGTTAGTGTCAATGTTACTATTCTCCAGTGTCTGGTATCTGGAAAGACAGCAACACCAGCTGTGTGAGTGTCAATGTTACTATTCTCCAGTGTCTGGTATCTGGAAAGACAGCAACACCAGCTGTGTTAGTGTCAAGGTTACTATTCTCCAGTGTCTGGTATCTGGAAAGACAGCAACACCAGCTGTGTGAATGGCAAAGTTACTATTCTCCAGTGTCTGCCATCTGGAAAGACAGCAACACCAGCTGTGTTAGTGTCAAGGTTACTATTCTCCAGTGTCTGGTATCTGGAAAGACAGCAACACCAGCTGTGTGAGTGTCAAGGTTACTATTCTCCAGTGTCTGGTATCTGGAAAGACAGCAACACCAGCTGTGTGAGTGTCAAAGTTACTATTCTCCAGTGTCTGGTATCTGGAAAGACAGCAACACCAGCTGTGTTAGTGTCAATGTTACTATTCTCGTGTCTGGTATCTGGAAAGACAGCAACACCAGCTGTGTTAGTGTCAATGTTACTATTCTCCAGTGTCTGGTATCTGGAAAGACAGCAACACCAGCTGTGTGAGTGGCAAAGTTACTATTCTCCAGTGTCTGCCATCTGGAAAGACAGCAACACCAGCTGTGTGAGTGTCAATGTTACTATTCTCCAGTGTCTGGTATCTGGAAAGACAGCAACACCAGCTGTGTGAGTGTCAATGTTACTATTCTCCAGTGTCTAGTATCTGGAAAGACAGCAACACCAGCTGTGCGAGTGGCAATGTTACTATTCTCCAGTGTCTGGTATCTGGAAAGACAGCAACACCAGCTGTGTGAATGTCAAAGTTACTATTCTCCGATGTCTGGTATCTGGAAAGACAGCAACACCAGCTGTGTGAGTGTCAAGGTTACTATTCTCCAGTGTCTGGTATCTGGAAAGACAGCAACTCCAGCTGTGTGAGTGTCAAGGTTACTATTCTCCAGTGTCTGGTATCTGGAAAGACAGCAACACCAGCTGTGTGAGTGTCAAAGTTACTATTCTCCAGTGTCTGGTATCTGGAAAGACAGCAACACCAGCTGTGTTAGTGTCAATGTTACTATTCTCCGATGTCTGGTATCTGGAAAGACAGCAACACCAGCTGTGTGAGTGTCAAGGTTACTATTCTCCAGTGTCTGGTATCTGGAAAGACAGCAACACCAGCTGTGTGAGTGTCAAGGTTACTATTCTCCAGTGTCTGGTATCTGGAAAGACAGCAACACCAGCTGTGTGAGTGTCAAAGTTACTATTCTCCAGTGTCTGGTATCTGGAAAGACAGCAACACCAGCTGTGCGAGTGGCAATGTTACTATTCTCCAGTGTCTGGTATCTGGAAAGACAGCAACACCAGCTGTGTGAATGTCAAAGTTACTATTCTCCGATGTCTGGTATCTGGAAAGACAGCAACACCAGCTGTGTGAGTGTCAAGGTTACTATTCTCCAGTGTCTGGTATCTGGAAAGACAGCAACACCAGCTGTGTGAGTGTCAAGGTTACTATTCTCCAGTGTCTGGTATCTGGAAAGACAGCAACACCAGCTGTGTGAGTGTCAAAGTTACTATTCTCCAGTGTCTGGTATCTGGAAAGACAGCAACACCAGCTGTGTGAGTGTCAATGTTACTATTCTCCAGTGTCTGGTATCTGGAAAGACAGCAACACCAGCTGTGCGAGTGGCAATGTTACTATTCTCCAGTGTCTGGTATCTGGAAAGACAGCAACACCAGCTGTGTGAGTGTCAAGGTTACTATTCTCCAGTGTCTGGAAAGACAGCAACACCAGCTGTGTGAGTGTCAAAGTTACTATTCTCCAGTGTCTGGTATCTGGAAAGACAGCAACACCAGCTGTGTTAGTGTCAAGGTTACTATTCTCCAGTGTCTGGAAAGACAGCAACACCAGCTGTGTGAGTGTCACAGTTACTTTTCTCCAGTGTCGGGTATCTGGACAGGCAGGTACACCAGCTGTGTGAGTGTCACAGTTACTTTTCTCCAGTGTCGGGTATCTGGACAGGCAGGTACACCAGCTGTGTGATTTCAGCAACACCAGCTGTGTGACTTTCACAAGTGTTCGTAATTGTTAGGGTTACTTTACTCCAGCGACAGGTATCTGGACTTTCACCTTTCTCAGTTGTGCGGAATTGTTGCCGTTATCTCTCCAATATCTGGGCTCTCAGCTAAAACAGGTATGTCCCTGGCACAGTTGTGTGGAATTATTGGTGTTATGCATGTGGATAGCTAAATTTGGCTGATATATATGGGGATCACTAACATGAATAATGCTACACATTTTGGGGATTTGCATAACACGTCACAGTGTTATTTATCGGGCGATATAATTGGCTTTAGTGTATACAACTGTGAGTCTGTCGGTCCTGGGGGTATGATAATATGCACATGGTGACATTGGAGGTGGTTGGTCGATATATACTGTGTTGACCCTTTCCATTGTGTTATGTTTGTCAAGTGTTTTGTAGTATGGCCCCAGTGCAGGAGTTGGCCCGTCATTAAACCAGGGGTCGCCCTGTGCAAATGACGGATCCATCATCGGTTGCTCTGCCGAGAGAGCTTCCTACTGCTGCTGCCACAGGGGTGGCACAGCGATGTCACCTTCTCTTGTGGGGGTCGGTCACATGTGGGGTGACCTGGTGGCGTAATGAACCCCACCGATATGGTGTCAATTATAAATATAGTGTGTATTGGTATAGTTGGTGTTGGTGGTTGTTAATATGTCTAGGTCATGTAGGTATTGAGTAGCAATACCTTTGGGGCGGCATGCTTGCTTGCAGGTCGTCATCATCTTTACAATAACAATGTTTATATTAATTATTTGTGAGGGTTACATTACATTACAACCACATTCGTTTATGACTTATTATTATCTAAACAACTTTTATCGTTTAAATGGTAAACCTACTAAATCATGGCTAACTTGTGCATAAATATATTTCGCTTTCAATGACAATGTAATAAGAACAGTTTGCTCAGAACTCGATCTGCTCGTTACATAGGTGTACTTGTGCTAGTACCAAAGAAAACATCAAATGTACTTTGATGAGCTGAGGGAAGCCAGTCAGACTATGCATTAGCAGGCAATGACTCTAACGCCTGTGAATGTGTGATCAGTTTAATCAATGGGCTCAGACTTTATTGTAGATGGTCAAACAGTGTGATTCTGAATGATGCTCTTTATTCACACTTGCCCGTTTACACTTGACTGTCATTCTGTGGCATCTAAGCGAATACGTAAATCAATAGGAAGCGTTACAAGTGAGCAACTGAGTAAATCTATCGTGTCACTTTGCAGCAGTTTAAGTACAAACTAGTACATTTGCTAAAATATTAATATTGACGTTAATGTATTTGCATTTAGATTGGTCTTAATAGGAGTCTCCCATTGCACAACAATTGGTTTTGTTTTCCTTTAATGAAAATGTATATTATTATATTTTGATTGTACGTCTTCAGTTGTATAATATTGAATATATTGCTACACATGCCAATACACGTAAATATGTACACACACGCACACACGCACACATGCACACACGCACACATGCACACACGCACACACGCACACACACATACACAAAATTGTGCAGCTCCCATCTCAAACAACTGTCCAGCCTCCATCTCAAACAACTGTACAGCCTCCATCTCAAACAACTCTCCAGCCTGCATCTCAAACAACTGTCCAGCCTTCATCTCAAACAACTGTCCAGCCTCCATCTCAAACAAGTGTCCAGCCTCCATCTCAAACAACTGTCCAGCCTCCATCTCAAACAACTGTCTAGCATACAACTCAAACAACCATCCAGCTTCCATTTCAAACAACTGTCCAGCTTCCATTTCAAACAACTCCCATCTGAAGCAACACTACACCTCAAATATTTTACAATTGTGCAGTTGCCATCTCATACAACAGAAAAACTCCCAACTCAAGCAACAGCACACCTCCCATCTCACATAGAAGTACAACTTACATCTCTAGCACCAACACCGCTACTCAAACAACTGTCTAGCCTCCATAATAATAATACTACATTCTAATAATACATGGTTAATTCCCACATGGCAGTTCGATGCGCTGCACAAGAAATATACTAAATGTATATCTCATCTCAAACAACTGTCCAGCCACCATCACAAACAAGTGCACAGCTCTTATTGTTTGAGACGGTGTTAGGAAATATTGTCAAGCATACTTCTCAGACAACTGTGCAGCCTCCATCTCAATCAACTGTCTAGCTTAGATCTCAAACATCTCTCTAGTCTACATCCCAAGGAACTGTCCAGCCTCCATCTCAAACAACTGTCCAGCGTCCATCTCAAACAACTGTCCAGCCTTCATCTCAAACAACTGTCCAACCTCCATGTCAAACAACTGTCCAGCCTCCATCGCAAACAACTGTCCATCCTCCATGTCAAACAACTGTCCAGACGCCATCTCAAAAAACTGTCTAGCATACATCTCAAACAACCGTCCAGCTTCCATTTCAAACAACTGTTTAGCTTAGATCTCAAACATCTCTCTAGTCTTCATCTCAAACAACTGTCCAGCCTCCATCTCAAACAATTTTCCTGCCTCCATCTGAAACAATAATGCAGCTCCCATCATTAATACTTGCCCAGCCTCATTCTCAAAAAAAGTCAAGCCTCCATCTCAAACAACTGTCCAGCTTCCATCTCAAACAACTGTCCAGCCTTCATCTCAAACAACTGTCCAGCCTCCATGTCAAACAACTGTCCAGCCTCCATCTCAAACAACTGTCTATCCTCCATCTCAAACAACTGTCCAAACACAATCTCAAACAATTGTCATGTATCATCTCAAACAAATGTCCAAACTTAATCTGAAACACTGTCCAGCTTCCATCTTTAAAAAACTCTCCAGCCTCCATCTCAAACAACTGTCCAGCCTTCATCTCAAACAACTGTCTAGCATACAACTCAAACAACCATCCAGCTTCCATTTCAAACAACTGTCTACCTTAGATCTCAAACATCTCTCTAGTCTACATCTCAAGGAATTGTCCAGCCTCCATCTTAAACAACTGTGCAGCCTCCATCTCAAAAAAATGATCTAGCCTCCACCTGAAACAACTATTCAGCTCCCATCTCAAACAACTATGCTGCTCTCATCTCAAACAACAATCCAGCCACCATCTCAAACAACTGTCCAATCACCATCTCACACAACTGTTCAGCCTCCATCTCAAACAACTGTCCAATCACCATCTCAAGCAACTGTCCAATCACCATCTCAAACAACTGTTCAGTCTCCATCTCAAACAACTGTCCAGCCTACATCTCAAACAACCGTCTAGCCACCATCACAAACAATTGCAAAGCTCCTATCTCAAACAACTGTCCAGCCTACATCTCAAACAACCGTCTAGCCACCATCACAAACAATTGCAAAGCTCCTATCTCAAACAACTGTCCAGCCTACATATCAAACAACCGTCTAGCCACCATCACAAACAATTGCAAAGCTCCTATCTCAAACAACTGTCCAGCCTACATCTCAAACAACCGTCTAGCCACCATCACAAACAATTGCAAAGCTCCTATCTCAAACAACTGTCCAGCCTACATATCAAACAACCGTCTAGCCACCATCACAAACAATTGCAAAGCTCCTATCTCAAACAACTGTTCAGCCTCCATCTCAAACAACTGTCCAGCCTACATCTCAAACAACCGTCTAGCCACCATCACAAACAATTGCAAAGCTCCTATCTCAAACAACTGTCCAGCCTACATCTCAAACAACCGTCTAGCCACCATCACAAACAATTGCAAAGCTCCTATCTCAAACAACTGTCCAGCCTACATATCAAACAACCGTCTAGCCACCATCACAAACAATTGCAAAGCTCCTATCTCAAACAACTGTCCAGCCTACATCTCAAACAACCGTCTAGCCACCATCACAAACAATTGCAAAGCTCCTATCTCAAACAACTGTCCAGCCTACATATCAAACAACCGTCTAGCCACCATCACAAACAATTGCAAAGCTCCTATCTCAAACAACTGTCCAGCCTACGTCTCAAACAACCGTCTAGCCACCATCACAAACAATTGCAAAGCTCCTATCTCAAACAACTGTCCAGCCTACGTCTCAAACAACCGTCTAGCCACCATCACAAACAATTGCAAAGCTCCTATCTCAAACAACTGTCCAGCCTACATATCAAACCAATTCACCGCTCTAATCTCAAACAAGTGTCCAGCCTCCCTCAAACATTTGTGCAGTATCCATCTCAACCAACTGTCCTGCAGCCATTTAAAAAACTGTCCATCCTCCATATCAAAAACTGTGCAGCTCCCATCTCAATCAACTGTACGGATCCCATCTGATTCAACTGCACTGCTGCCATCTCAAACAACTATAAATCATCTAAATAATACACCAATACAGCTGCCATCTCACACAGTTGCATTTCTACCAGGTCAACCAATTATCTAGCTCCCATTTCTTAGAACTATACAGCGCCCACCTCAAGCAACTGTACACCTAACATATCAAACAACTGTGCAGCAACCATGTCATACAATAGAAAAACTACCTTGTTAAGTAACACTACAACTGAGCAGCTATCATCTCATGCAACAAAAAACTCCCATCAAAAGCAACAGTACATTTCATATATCATACAACTGTGCAGCAACCATCTCGTACAACAGAAAAATTCCCATCTCAAGCAACAGTACAACTGTGCAGCTATCATCTCTTAGAACAAAAAACTCCCATATATAGCAACAGTATACTCACATATTATACAACTGTGAAGCTACCACCACATACAACAGAAAAAACTCCCATCTGAAGCAACACTACACCTCAAATATTTTACAATTGTGCAGTTACCATCTCATACAACAGAACAACTCCCAACTCCAGCTACAGCACACCTCCCATCTCACACAGAAGTACAACTTACATCTCTAGCACCAACACCGCTACTCAAACAACTCTCCAGCCTCCATAATAATAATACTACATTCTAATAATACAGGGTTAATTCCCACATGGCAGTTCGATGCGCTGCACAAGAAATATACTAAATGTATATCTCATCTCAAACAACTGTCCAGCCACCATCACAAACAAGTGCACAGCTCTTATTGTTTGAGACGGTGTTAGGAAATATTGTCAAGCGTACTTCTCAGACAACTGTGCAGCCTCCATCTCAATCAACTGTTTAGACCTTAGATCTCAAACATCTCTCTAGTCTACATCCCAAGGAACTGTCCAACCTCCACCTCAAACAACTGTCCAGCTTCCATCTCAAACAACTGTCCAGTCTCCATCTCAAACAACTGTCCAGCCTCTATCTCAAGCAACTCTCTAGCTTAGATCTCAAACAACTGTCCAGCTTCCATCTCAAACAACTGTCCAGCTTCCATCTCAAACAACTGTCCAGCTTCCATCTCAAACAACTATCCAGCCTTCATCTCAAACAACTGTCCAGCCTCCATGTCAAACAACTGTCCAGCCTCCATCGCAAACAACTGTCCAGCCTACATGTCAAACAATTGTCCAGACGCCATCTCAAAAAACTGTCTAGTATACACCTCAAACAACCATCCAGCTTCCATTTCAAACAACTGTTTAGCTTAGATCTCTCTAGTCTCCATCTCAAACAACTGTCCAGCCGCCATCTCAAACACTTTTCCTGCCTCCATGTGAAACAATAATGCAGCTCCCATCATTAATATTTGCCCAGCATCATTCTCAAAAAAATGTCAAGCCTCCATCTCAAACAACTGTCCAGCTTCCATCTCAAACAACTGTCCAGCATCCATCTCAAACAACTGTCCAGCCTCCATGTCAAACAACTGTCCAGCTCCCATCTCAAAGAATTGTCCAGCCACCATCTCAAACAACAGTCCAGCTCCCATTAAAAAAACTTACCATCCTCCAACTCAAACAACTGTGCAACTCCCATCTCATACACCTGCCTAGCCTCCATCTCTAACAACTGTTTAGCCTCCATCTTAAACAACCATCCAGGGACCATCTCAAACAACTATCCAGCCTCAATCTTAAACAACTGTCCAGCCAGCATCTGAAACTACTGTCCAGCTCCCATCTCAAACAACTGTCCAGCTCCCTTCTAAAACAAATGTCCAGTCGTCATCTCAAACAACTGTCCAGCCTGCTAATAAATCAACTGTCAAGCTTCCATCTCAAGCAAATATCCAGCCTCCATCTCAAACAACTGTCCAACCTCCATCTGTAGCAACTGTCCAGCCTCCATCTCAATCAATGACCTAGCCTACATCTAAAACAAACATCCAGCCTCCATCTCAAACACCTGTCTAGCCACAATCTCAAACCACTGTCTATCTCCTCCATCTTAAACAACATCAAGGGTGCATCTCAAACAATTGACCAGCCTCCATTTCAAACAACTGTCCAGACTCCATCTCAAATAACTATCCAGGCTCCATCTCAAACAAATGTCCATCCTCCATCTCAAACAACTGTCCAGCCTCCATCTTAAACTACTGGCTAGCTCCCATCTGAAACAAGTGTCCAGCTGCCTTCTGAAACAAATGTCCAGTCTTCATCTCAAACAACTGCCCAGCCTGCTTATGAAACGACTGTCCAGCTTCCATCTCAAACAAATGTCCAGACACCATTTCAAACAACTGTCTATCCTCCATCTCAAACAACTGTCCAGATTCAATATCAAACAACTATTTAGCCTCCATCTCAAACATGTGTCAAGCCTCAGTCTCAAACAACTGTCCAGCCTCCATCTGAAATTACTGCCCAGCTCCCATCTCAAACAACTGTCCAACTTCCATATCAAACAACTGTCCACCTCCCTTTCAAACAAATGTCCACCCTTCATCTCAAACAACTATCCAGTCTCCATTTCCAACAACTGTCCAGCCTCCATCTCAAGCAACTGTCCAGGTCCCGTCTAAAAAACTTACAATCCTCTATCTCAATCAACTGTGCAACTACCATCACAAATGACTGTCCATCCTCTATCTCAAACACCTCTCTAGCTTCCATCTTTAAAACTGTCCAGCCTAGATTGCAAACACCTGACTAGCCTCAATCTCAAATAACTGTATTGCCTCCATCTTAAACCAGGGTCCATCTCAAACAACTGACCAGCCTCATCACAAACAAGTGTTCAGCCTCCATCTAAAACAACTATCCAGGGTCCATCTCAAACAACTATCCAGCCTCCATCTTAAACAACTATCCAGCCTCCGTCTCAAATTACTGTCTAGCTCCAATATCAAACAACCGTCCAGCTCCCTGCTTATGAAACAACTGTCCAGTTACCATCTCAAACAAATATCCAGCCTCCATCTCTAACAATTGCACAGCTCCTATCTCAAATAACTGTCCAGCCTCCTTCTCAAACAACTGTCCAGTCTCAATCTCAAACAAATGTCCAGCTCCCATCTCAAACAACTGTCCAGCCTCCATCTCAAACAACTGTCCAGCTTCCATTTCAAACAACTGTCCAGCCTCCATCTCAAACATCCATCTAGCGTTCATCTCAAACATCCATCCAGCTCCCATCTCAAACAACTGTGCAGCTCTCATCCCATAGAACTGTCCAGCCTCCATCTCAAACACCTGTCCAGCATCCCTCTTTAAAACTGTCCAGCGTAGAACTCAAACACCTGACTAGCCTCAATCTCAAACAACTGTCTAGCCTCCATCTCAAACAACTGTCCAATTTTTAGCTGAAACAACTGTCCACCTCCCTTTCAAACAAATGTCCAGACTTCATCTCAAACAAATGTCCAGCCATCATCTCAAACAACTGTCCAGCCTCCATCTCAAACAACTGTCCAGCCTGCATTTCAAACAACTGTCAAGCCTCCATCTCAAACATCCATCTAGTGTTCATCTCAAACATCCATCTAGCATTCATCTCAAATATCCATCCAGTTCCCTTCTCAAACAACTGCCCTGCTCCCATCTCATAGAACTGTCTAGCCAGCATCTCAAACAACTGTTTAGCCTTAATCTCAAACAACTGTACAGCCTCCATCTCAAGTAACTGTCCAGCCTCCATCCCCAACAACTGTCCAGCCTCCATATCAAGTAACTGCCCAGCTTCCATCTCAAACAATTGCCCAGCTTCCATCTCAAACAACTGCCCAGCGTCCATTTCAAACAAATGTCCAGCTTCCATCTCAAACAACTGCCCAGCTTCCATCTCAAACAACTGCCCAGCTTCCATCTCAAACAACTGCCCAGCCTCCATTTCAAACAAATGTCCAGCTTCCATCTCAAACAACTGCCTAGATTCCATCTCAAACAAATGTCCAGCCTCCATCACAAATAACTGTCCAGCTTCCATCTCAAACAAGTGTCCAGCCTCCATCTCAAACAACTGTCCAGCCTCCATCCTAAACATATGCTTAGCCTCCATCTCAAACAACTGTCTAGCCTCCATATCAAACAACTGTCCAACCTCCATCCCAAACATCTGCTTAGCCTCCATCTCAAACAACTGTCTAGCCTTCTTCTCAAACAACTGTCCAGCCTCCATCACAAACAACTGTCCAGCCTCCATCTCAAACAACTGTCCAATTTTCATCTGAAACAACTGTCCACCTCCCTTTCAAAGAAATGCCCAGACTTCATCTCAAACAACTGTCCAGCCTCCATCCCAAACATATGCTTAGCCTCCATCTCAAACAACTGTCTAGCCTCCATATCAAACAACTGTCCAACCTCCATCCCAAACATCTGCTTAGCCTCCATCTCAAACAACTGTCTAGCCTTCTTCTCAAACAACTGTCCAGCCTCCATCACAAACAACTGTCCAGCCTCCATTTCAAACAACTGTCCAATTTTCATCTGAAACAACTGTCCACCTCCCTTTCAAAGAAATGCCCAGACTTCATCTCAAACAACTGTCCAGCCTCCATCTCAAACAACTGTCCAGCCGGGCATTTCCACGTGACTCGCGTTACCTATTTTGACCATTCCATGAACACTATTTTGATATATCTCTTATAATAATGTATTTTAAAAAGTTCAACTTATGCATAGAGGAACTTAAAGGTACAAGGTATTAAATGATGCCAACAAATAAAAATTTGATTACATAATATGATTTTTATTTGAATCTAATCTTAGCGTGACTCGCGTTACAGCAAACGGAAAATCCAAAAACATCACTTGATACATGACAAGTTTCTCCTCAAAGTATAAATAATAGCAAACAAAGAATAACCTTGTGTGGAACACAAATAAATAAGGTTTCAAAAAATGGCACTATTGATTTGAAATGTTATCAATAACATACAAATATATTAGATAATCAGCATGACTCGCGTTACTATGACTCACATTACATGAAATCCATTATCACAGATAAGTCATTATGCATATTTTAGCTTGAGGGAAATAAATTTTTCAGTCTGTAATTTACGTAACACACAATATTACATTTAAAAAATACATTAACCTTCTAAAATATTGTATAATTTTAAAGGAAGTAATGCACACTTGAACTTGGTGTTTTAATTCCAGAAAGATTTCATAGTTTTAAAAGAAATACACAAGGTGATTGTTTTTCATAAAAGTTGCCTTTACAATTATTTTGCAAGACCACTTACATACAAGTTTTATTATAAAAACTAACTAAACATGTTGTTATTGCTAGCATAGAACAACGTGACTGCTTCAATGTGGACCACAGGAATCGCACCTTTGTGTTCATCTGGCTTTGTCATAGATAAGATTGTTTTTGATCAGGTGATGCCTCAATTTGAACTGTGCTGTACAGTTTTCACATGACAGCTTTCCTCCCTTTCAGAGTTGGTGGGAGTGACGGATCCAAAACAGTCTGTTTGTTTTTGTTGTTGCTTTTGCCAACTGGCATTGCTATTTACTCTTGCCTTTTTCAGGGCTCGACATTTGGCTATTCGATTGCTCACATTCTCTTGCCTCTGACTCTTTTGTTCAGACAAAAGCAGGTTATGTTCCCTTGCCTTCTTTGCATCATGGCTCTTTGTACTCATTTCATTCTGATGTTTGCAGTAATCTTTATATTTACATTGAGTACAGAGCTTCAGAAGTCTCTTTCACTGTCTGTCAGCGGCTGTGAATGTCGAGAAAGAACCTGAACTCGGTTCCAGTGAATATGTCAAATGTTTATCAATAAACATACAACAACTAATTCTGAATGTTGTTTTATTTAAGAGCAGCAATTAATATCTTAAACTTCTTATGAAAAACCCATTTTCATCACCAATTTAACATCTTTCATTAATTCATGCTGATATTTTCACCTACCTAAGTATACAGGTAAGAAGTTAATCTTACTAAATAATTCCTACACTGACTGCTATCTAGCAAAACAAAGCTAAATATATTAATATGTAAAAACTTAATGGAAATTAAACATTGTGTATACGTGAGTCTGGCATGCATTCAGCACATGTCCATGTGTGGGGATAATGTACATAGCTTACTAGTCAATTTGAACCTTTTTGTTTCTAATTAATAAAAAAATATGAACATAAGTAATTTCTTATTATTCAATAATGTATGAAATCTTTTGTTTTTAAAGAAGCATGTGATTTAATAATAAACTGGACCATTAAAGACTTATGGGATATATTAGTAAACAAATTTATTTTCATGGCAGAATTATCATTAATGAAAACATTAATACTGCAGTCTATATTATGCTTTTGCAACAAATTGATATATGTCTTAGAAGAAGTGAGAAAAATCTAACAAATGCATTGTGACTCGCGTTACAATACCTTATTTTTCGTGACTCGCGTTACATGTGACTCGCGTTACACATATTCAGTGTTCAATATCACAGTATAGATTCACTAGATATGGATATAGTTTGTATAATTTAATAAGCTATAAAAAGAAGGAGGAGATTTATAATGGACAGTCTCAGACTACCAAAGGCTGCTGTATAAAATAAAAAATCTATAATTTTGTGACTCGCGTTACGCAAAAATCACCACCTCAGTGTAGAAGCATGTCTTGAAAAATGCAGAACAGACTCAGAAATGTTATTGTCATAATACATGAGACTAAGGCTTAAACAAATAACAGCAATTGAGCAAACCAAGAAAGTAACAGAAAATAGGGCTATAAAGGGCCACTAATTATTGACATTTTAGATGAACGTAATGTTATAATTTCAGTGCTAATGGTTGAGTGTAGCATTTTCACATAAAGCATTGTGCAAATATTGAAATTTTTTTTCATTCCTATAATTTTAAGTTATGTCCTATCAAAAACATATAATATTCCATTGAAATTCAATGAATAAAATTTCAGACCATTTTCCAAATTTTCATGGAAATGCCCAGCCTGCATTTCAAACAACTATCAAGCCTCCATCTCAAACATCCATCTAGTATCATCTCAAACATCCACCTAGCATTCATCTCAAATATCCATCCAGTTCCCATTTGAAACAACTGTGCAGCTCCCTTCTCAAACAACTACCCTGCTTCCATCTCATAGAACTGTCTAGCCAGAATGTCAAACAACTGTTTACCCTTAATCTCAGACAACTGTCCAGTATCCATCTTAAACAAATATCTAGCCTCCATCTCAAACAACTGTACAGCCTCCATCTCAAGTAACTGTCCAGCCTCCATCCCAAACAACTGTCCAGCCTCCATATCAAGTAACTGCCCAGCTTCCATCTCAAACAACTGCCCAGCTTCCATCTCAAACAACTGCCCAGCCTCCATTTCAAACAGATGTCCAGCTTCCATCTCAACAACTGCCTAGCTTCCATCTCAAACAAATGTCCCCGCCCCATTCAAAAATGTCGAGCTCCCTTCAAACAATGTAGCCTCCATCCCCAAAAATCTGCTTAACTCCATCTCAAACAAGTGTCCAGCCTCCATCTCAAACAAATGTCCAGCCTCCATCTCAAACAAGTGTCCAGCCTCCATCTCAAACAACTGTCCAGCCTCCATCTCAAACAAGTGTCCAGCCTCCATCTCAAACAACTGTCCAGCCTCCATCTCAAACAACTGTCCAGCCTCCATCTCAAACAACTGTCCAGGCCCCATCTCAAACAAATGTCCAGCCTCCATTACAAATAACTGTCAGCTTTCCCTCTCAAACAAGTGTCCAGCCTCCATCTCAAACAAGGTCCAGCCTCCTCCAAACAACTGGCCTCCATCTCAAACAACTGTCCAGCCTCCATCTCAAACAACTGTCCAGTCTCCATCTCAAACAACTGTCCAGCCTCCATCTCAAACAAGTGCCCAGCCTCCATCTCAAACAACTGTCCAGCCTCCATCTCAAACAAGTGTCCAGCCTCCATCCCAAACATCTGCTTAGCCTCCATTTCAAACAACTGTCTATCCTCCATCTCAAACAACTGTCCAGTCTCCATCTCAAACAAGTGTCCAGCCTCCATATCAAACAACTGTCCAGCCTCCATCCAAACATCTGCTTAGCCTCCATCTCAAACAAGTGTCCAGCCTCCATCTCAAACAACTGTCCAGCCTCCATCCCAAACATCTGCTTAGCCTCCATCTCAAACAACTGTCTAGCCTCCATATCAAACAACTGTCCAGCCTCCATCGCAAACATCTGCTTAGCCTCCATCCAAAACATCTGCTTAGCCTCCATCTCAAACAACTGTCTAGCCTTCATATCAAACAACCGTCCAGGCTCCATCTGAAACTACTGTCCAGCTCCCATCTGAAACAACTGTCTAGCTTACATCTTAAACAACTGTCCAACTCCCACCTCAAACAAAAGTCCAGCCTCCATTTGAAACAACTGTTTAGCACCCATCTAGAAAAACTGTCCAGCTCACATCTCAAACAAATGTCCAGCTCCCATCTGAAATATATTTCTAGCTCCCATCTGAAACAATTGTCCAGCTCCCATCTCAAACAACTGTCCAGCACCCATCTCAAACAACTGTCCAGCTTCATCTCAATCAACTGTCCAGCCTTCATCTTAAACAATTGTCCAGCATTCATCTCAATCAACTGTCCAGCCTTCATCTTAAACAACTGTCCGGCATTCATCTCAATCAACTGTCCAGCCTTCATCTTAAACAACTGTCCAGCATTCATCTCAATCAACTGCCCAGTCTCCATCTCAAACAACTGTCCGGCATTCATCTCAATCAACTGTCCAGCCTTCATCTTAAACAATTGTCCAGCGTCCATCTCTTACTCCCACTTAACACAATTATCCCACAACGTACAACTCCCACCTCAGACAACCATAATACTCCTATCTCACACAACAGTATAATCTCCCATCTCCAATAATTGTGCAATTCCCAGCTCTTAGAACAGGACACCTCCCATCTCATACAACAGTATAGTTCACATCCCATACAACTGCACTACTCCTATCTCAAATGCAAATACAATTCCCATTTCATACAACACAGTAGCTCTCTTCTCAAACAAGCGTACACCTCCCATTTCATACATTAGACCAACTACCATTTCAAACAACAGTACAGCTCCGATCTCATAAATTGCATAGTTCCCATGTCAAACAACTGTCTATTTCCTATCTCCTAGAACTACACAGCTAACATCCCACACAACTGGGACATTACCATCTGAAACAAATGTACAGCTCCTATCGCATACAATTGCACAGCTTTCATCTCATAGACATACACAGATAGAATCTTATACATCTGGACAGTAGCCATCTCAAACAACTTGCTCTCATCTCATAGAACTGTACAGCTGCCTTCTCACACAACTGCACAATTCCCATATTTTACAAATGCACAGTTCCCATCTCAAACAACTGCACAAATCTAATAGTTTACAAAGACACAGCTCCCATCTCACATAGCTGTACACATCGTCCCATCACATGCAACAGTACACCTCTGATCTTGTACAATAGTACAACTCACATCTCTAGCAACAACACAGTTACCATCTCAAACAACTGAACACCTCCCATGTCATACAAAAGAACAACTCACAAGACAACAGTATAGCTCCCATATTAAACACCTGTACATATACCATCTCATACAACTGCATAGCTCTGATGTCTTAGAACAGTACAGCTCCCTTCAGATACAACAGTACAGCATCGATCACACACATCTACACAGATCCCATCACTTACAATTGCACAGCACCCATATCAAACAATTTTACAGCTTCCATCTGTTACAACAGTATTACTCCCACCTCATGAAATTTACACCTCCCACCTCCCACAACTGTACACCTCCCATCTCACACAATTGTGCAACTTCCGTCCTCCTATCTCAAACAGCAATAAATCTCCCATCCCATACAATTGCACAATGCCATTTTCATGCAACTGCACAAATCCTAGCTCACACAACAGCACAACTCCCATCTCATGCAACTACACAGCTAACATCTCAAACAATTGTACAGCTCTCATTTTATACTACAGAGTAGCTCCCATCTAAATGTAAATGTTTATTAATTTATATAGCATCATATTTATACAGTGATATTCTATGGTGTTGTACAATATACGAGTCAATATAAACATTCAATGTAATACACATATATTGATATAATATAAAATAGTAAAATAAATTAGCTAAATAAATATACAACTACAGTGTTTAAGTAATAAAAAACAAATCAACAAATAAAAATAATAATAAAAATTTAAATGATTTTTAGTACAAACATCCGACATAGAGTAAGTAGTTATCTCACACAAACCTACAACTCCCATCTCATGCGTTACAACAACTACAAATCTCAAACAATCTCATACAATTGCTTAGCTCCCTTGTCAAACAACTGTGTAGCTACCATCTCATACAAATGAACTGCTCCTATCTCAAACCACTGTACAATTACAATCTCATACAATTGCTTAGCTCCCTTGTCAAACAACTGTGTAGCTACCATCTCATACAAATGAACTGCTCCTATCTCAAACCACTGTACAATTACAATCTCATACAATTGCTTAGCTCCCTTGTCAAACAACTGTGTAGCTACCATCTCATACAAATGAACTGCTCCTATCTCAAACCACTGTACAATTACAATCTCATACAATTGCTTAGCTCCCTTGTCAAACAACTGTGTAGCTACCATCTCATACAAATGAACTGCTCCTATCTCAAACCACTACACAATTACAATCTCATACAATTGCTTAGCTCCCTTGTCAAACAACTGTGTAGCTACCATCTCATACAAATGAACTGCTCCTATCTCAAACCACTACACAATTACAATCTCATACAATTGCTTAGCTCCCTTGTCAAACAACTGTGTAGCTACCATCTCCTACAAATGAACTGCTCCTATCTCAAACCACTGCACAATTACAATCTCATACAATTGCTTAGCACCCATGTCAAACAACTGTGTAGCTACCATCTCCTACAAATGAACTGCTCCTATCTCAAACAACTGCACAATTACAATCTCATACAATTGCTTAGCTCCCTTCTCAAACAACTGTGTAGCTACAATCTCATACAAATGAACTGCTCCTATCTCATAGAACTGCACAGACCACAACTCATACAACTGGAGAGTTACCATCACAAACAACTGTGCAGCTCCCATCACATTCAACTGCACAGCTCCCATCTCAAACTACTTTAGACCTCCCATCCCATACATCTGCCCGGCTCCCATGTCTTGGTTCAGTATAGGGGACCATTTCACTAACATAAAGTGCTCTATTAAGGAAAACACACCCATCAACAGAATGAGACTTAAAATATAAGGAGAATTTTAAAAATGCTCTTCATTAACGTGATCCTTAACTGAATCGTAAGCTACGGAGCGAAGTGTTCATAAACAATGAAGGAGCTCCCTTTTTTGTTACGTGTATCGTCATTTGACCATCTAGATCTTTTATATTATTCTTATTTTTATACATTTTTACTCCTGTAGTTTTAATTTTTTGATGAAAGCTACAATTGAATTTCCCTGTCCTGGACAACAAAGTTTTATTGTGTTGTGTTGTGTTGTGTTGTGTTGTGTTGTGTTGTGTTGTGTTGTGTTGTGTTGTGTTGTGTTGTGTTGTGTTGTGTTGTGTTGTGTTGTGTTGTGTTGTGTTGTATTGTTGTTTGTATTGTATGTTTTTTAGATAATGCAAAAAGCATACGACAAACGACACTGGCTGTCATTGGTGTTGCTGCCTCCGAGTCAAAGTTTGCATTTTCATTGAGTTTATCGGTTTGGACTGTTGTAGGAATTATTTAATGTAAACTTAAAGTAATATGCATGTGTGTACATATATACATGCAATCCCATGTTATTGGACTACTCGGTATCTGCCTTACAGAACCACAGTCAGCAGTTTTCTCCAACAAATTACGAAAACATCCAGCATGAGCCTTGATGTTTGCTATGCATAAGCAACTTGGATGTATCAATTTAGATGGGCAAATCTTGTTTTGCCATGTGTAACGCCGTTCAGCAACACAGCTCAGACTGCACACACACTTACATCACAACACAGCTCCAGCACACACACATACATCACAACACAGCTCCAGCACACACATCACAACACAGCTCCAGCACACACACTTACATCACAACACAGCTCCTGTACACACACTTACATCACAACACAGCTCCAGCACACACACTTAAATCACAACACAGCTCCAGCACACACACATCACAACACAGCTCCAGCACACACACTTACATCACAACACAGCTCCAGCACACACACATACATCACAACACAGCTCCAGCACACACACTTACATCACAACACAGCTCCAGCACACACACTTACATCACAACACAGCTCCAGCACATACACATACATCACAACACAGCTCCTGTACACACACATACATCACAACACAGCTCCTGTACACACACTTACATCACAACACAGCTCCTGAACACACACTTACATCACAACACAGCTCCTGTACACACACTTACATCACAACACAGCTCCTGAACACACACTTACATCACAACACAGCTCCTGTACACACATCACATCACAACACAGCTCCTGAACACACACATACATCACAACACAGCTCCTGTACACACACTTACATCACAACACAGCTCCTGCACACACACTTACATCACAACACAGCTCCAGCACACACATACATCACAATACAGCTCCTGTACACACACTTACATCACAACACAGCTCCTGCACACACACTTACATCACAACACAGCTCCAGCACACACACTTACATCACAACACAGCTCCAGCACACACACATACATCACAATACAGCTCCTGTACACACACTTACATCACAACACAGCTCCTGCACACACACTTACATCACAACACAGCTCCAGCACACACACTTACATCACAACACAGCTCCAGCACACACATACATCACAACACAGCTCCTGTACACACACTTACATCACAACACAGCTCCAGCACACACACTTACATCACAACACAGCTCCAGCACACACTTACATCACAACACAGCTCCAGCACACACATACATCACAATACAGCTCCAGCACACACACTTACATCACAACACAGCTCCAGCACACACATACATCACAATACAGCTCCTGTACACACACTTACATCACAACACAGCTCCTGCACACACTCTTACATCACAACACAGCTCCAGCACACACACTTACATCACAACACAGCTCCAGCACACACATACATCACAACACAGCTCCAGCACACACACTTACATCACAACACAGCTCCAGCACACACTTACATCACAACACAGCTCCAGCACACACATACATCACAATACAGCTCCTGTACACACACTTACATCACAACACAGCTCCTGCACACACTCTTACATCACAACACAGCTCCAGCACACACACTTACATCACAACACAGCTCCAGCACACACACTTACATCACAACACAGCTCCAGCACACACACTTACATCACAACACAGCTCCAGCACACACATACATCACAACACAGCTCCAGCACACATACATACACACACACAACACATACATCACAACACAGCTCCAGTACACACACATACATCACAACACAGCTCCAGCACACACACATACATCACAACACAGCTCCAGCACACACACTTACATCACAACACAGCTCCAGCACACACTTACATCACAACACAGCT
>JAODUO010002391.1:0-2500 GCA_025642075.2 Ridgeia piscesae
CGATACACAATATATATATATATATATATATATATATATTTTTTCATATATATCATATATGTATATATATAATTATTTTTAAAATATTATATATATATAATATATATATATTTTATATATATATTTTGTATATATATATATATATATATATATATATATATATATATATATATATATATATAAAGTGGTAACGAGAAGATAAAAGTACATACATACATGAATATTTCACGTATTGTTTTTTAATTTTAATAATAATAATTATTATTATTATTTAAAAAACCAATTTTCCAAATATCTCAAACCTTGTAAAATAAAATAAAAATATTTATTATTTAAAATAATATTTTAATTATATATACAATTATATATATATGTATATAATTTTATATTTAGATATATACACATGTATAATATATATATATATATATATATATATATATATATAAATATATATATAATATATATATATATATTTATATATTTAAATTTAAAATTATATATTTATATATATATAAATATATATATATATATATATATATATATTTTAAATTTATATAAAACAATTATATATATATATATATATATATATATTTTATAAAATTTTTATATTTAATATATACACATGTATAATATATATATATATATATATATATATATATATAAATATATATATATATAAATATATATATATATATTATATTTTTAAAATTTTATATTATATATTTATATATATATACATATATATATATATATATATATATATATATATATTTGTTCGTGGATCAGTGTAGAATAGAGCAGTCGATGAGAGATCACGGGAAACGTAAAACTTCGTTTCCGCGCAGGAACATCTAAAGCAGACTGTGCCGAGCCGGCAGATAACCACTCACACAGCTGAGTCAACTGGAAAAACACATGGATCGAACCCTGGTCCTCTCGACTGAATGTGATAGCGAGGCGATGACTGTTTCAGTCACTGTGCCACAGCATTCCACATAGTACGCAAATGGACAAAATTCTTCAAATTTTTAGGGGTTTGATTTATGTTTGTGTTTTGAAATAAATTGAATTGAAAAAGAATTGAATTGAAAAAGTAAATATATATATATATATATATATATATATATATATATATATATATAAGCTTTAAAGTATTAAATTAATAGAATCTATTCATATAAAGTTATATTAGCTGTATGCATGTTTCGCTACGATAAAACAAATCCGAGCAGGCAGGTAAGCGCCAACCTTTTAACGCACACGCATACACAATATTTATGTCCTCTGCAATTATGCACGTGTGCAGATCTATGATGGTTATAATTGGGTGTATGCAATTTGGTCGGGACTGATTGACAATATAACACATTCACGGCGTGCAAGCGACCTTTCGAAAATGTGGCAGACGACAGTTTAATTAAGTTTCGGCCTTCCAAATTAGCACAGTTTCGCGGCGTACCTCTGACATTATCGAACGACCTCGATGATTCAAGCGCGAAATAGTTTATTATGAAGTGTCTAGATTCCCAGATGTTTTCATCACGTCACTGATCGAAAAGTGCAGTCAGTTTCATGCGCACCTATTTGCCAGTATTTACGGGGACCGTTTCACTAAAATAAAGAGCTATTAAGGAAATTTCATCATTAAAAAAATTCATTGTTAAATTTAATGAGTTCTTTTTTCAAAACGCAAATATCCATGGCCATATTACCAAGTAATCAAGTAGAAGGACTTGCAGTGCGTCGTTAACTTCCTTACCTCGGACGCCAGACCTCTAGTGACGGCCACCAGAAGTAGATGTATGAGTAAGAATATACACAAAGGCATCAGCAATGTTCCAAAGACTACGCTCAATATGGTCTAGAACTAAAGTCAAAACAGACATAGAACTATATCTCTATAATATGTCAATCGTTATACCAACAACGAGATATGCTTATGAAAAATGGAACTTACGATAAGAACATAACATTATTAGACGTATTCCATCAGCGATGCATCAGCTTTATATTAGCATTTCGTGGAGAGGCGACATCACAAATGAACACGCGACGAGGAGAACAGGCCTGGATTGTCTACATGACGTGAAGTGACGACGACGGAGACTAGATGGATATAGTCTACGCTTATCACGAGATCGGAGAGCCCATGTGGTGATGGGGTGGGTGCCTGGAGGGGGCAGTAGAAAGAAAATCTGGCAGAAATGGAACTCAACTGGAATGATGCCAAGGAAATTGCTAAAGATCGTTCCGTATGGCGAAAGCTCGTCGTCCAATGTCACGAAAGGAACTGTACGTATTGCTGAGGACGCTACTTCCACGACACACCAGCGACAATGCCCGCTGAACTATGGAACCATATAGAAGTTTAAACAATAAGTGAATAATGTTAATATTCTGGATTCACACAAACCTTTAATGTATATATATGCAGCCAAAACAGTTGCCTGGTGGTAGCGTAAGCGCCAAGATCGAATTATTTAGGAGGCGCCACCGCGCC
>JAODUO010002391.1:7500-30000 GCA_025642075.2 Ridgeia piscesae
CAGGGCTCGGCCGCTGCCACGAGCACCCTTAGTGGTCAGGTCGGGGCGTGAAAGGACATAAATATTTTAATTTTCGCCGGTGTTTTTTCTTTTGTAGCAAAATGCATTCTGTATTCTATGCTGATTATATTTTGTTCATTTGTACTTTTCGTATTTCAACACTACTACATCTACATATTCCAGTATAGCACTATGTATATGCAAATGTAAATGTACATTCATATGAACCTATTGTATGGGTCTGTGTATATGCATAATCTATATTTTTAATGCTATTGCGAAAAGAAAAAACTATCCGTAGAAGTATCCGTTAATGTACACAGATTAAACAATTGCCACTAATATTATATTTGTTTCGCGTCAGCACTGAAATTCACCAAAAACTCAAATGGCACCGCTATAAGGCCCTTCAAAATACTTATATTTTTCTCTCTCAAATAACCCCATTTGCTCGCCGTCAAAAAACCACCTTCCACGCTATCCGAAACTTCTCCATTTGCATCACCCCACTGAGGAGCTCTCCCAGAACTTTCAGTCCTACCAAAAACTTCACATTTGTTTCAATATATGCAGCCCTTCCCGAAATACCAATCCCGTCTTCAAACCGCCACCACCAAAACATTTCACCCGCAGATGCACACGGCACACAGCGTTCTTCGATATATGGATGACTACAGAAATCTCCACCCTACCAGCAAAACATGTAGCTATCTCAACTACCAAGTCTCCTTTTAAAACCTATGTTGTGTCTGTGTCTTATGCCATGTTCAGACAAACATTGTAAAGCACTGTGGATAGCAGATATCACTTCAACGTGGCACTACAAGTGATTTTGCCTTTGACCGCCACGTTGACCTCATCGCCAAGTGTTTGGTCTGTCTTGTCTCATCACGCCCCATCATGCGGATAGTCTAGGAACTTCGTCGGAAAGACACCAAACCAAGATACAAGATACTTTATTACATTTCTCAAAGGAGAGAACATTGTCTTGTGGTATGTACGGACCCAGAACTGGTCGCTAAGGAGGCTATGATTTGATTCAAATTTTCAACTAAAATTACACGCTCAGCAAGGAATATGCATTTCTCTTTTCCAGTGAGTGTTCTGCGATAATCAAAAGTATGTTGTTTAACATTTCATGAATAAGTAATGTGTGTTGGTCTTTTCCCAAGTAACATATTTAGGCGGGCGGCAGAACCACCTAACATACCGATTGCTGTGGTGATGTTTAGGTATCGTAATAGGTGCTGTCAGGTTTAGGTTGAGACCTTGAAAAACACCTTCAGGCGAGCAATCTTTCTTCTTGTCTCTAATGGTTGCTATTTCACTCTCGTTAGCACGGTGTTAATGCTGAACGTGTCATCGTAATTCCCAAGACATATCGTTGCTGCACGTTGCTGCTCTGCCTCGATGTTGTCGGTGTTCTTTTTGCTGAGTGGTTCCCACAACGTTTACAGACTGTTTACCGTATCATGAAAATTTATAATATTTCAAAGTTGAACATAAGTAGGTATGTTTTACTTTGGTTAATCGTGCTTGCGGGCCTGTTGTTGAGCCGCGTAACCGGACAGACAGTGTCACAGTTACACTGCCATGATAATAATGATACAATAAAATGTTCAAAGCGCTGCACAAGGTTAATTAATAACATAAACATTAAAAGCAACAAATATATAAGCACAATAAATATGAAACAAAAATCTGATATAACAGTTATAAAACTGGTCAAATCATTAACATCATTCCATTAAAGTAAATGATTAAAACTCTAAATATTATACTTTATGTACGAGTATAGAATACTTGTAATTACAATATTTACATATATTCAAGACTGCGTAGATAAGTAAAGCACGAGTTGAGCAGTAAAGGCTCAAAGATAGTAAAATGTCAGAGGTATTCTGCTTTAGAGTCTGTTTGAACATTGATAGGGTTCCATTACCCAGCGAATTCCTCAATTTCATAGGTTTGTTCTGACTATATTACAACATCAGTAATCTAAAACCTAACTGGTCTAAATTATTAGGGCCTTTTCTAAACGGTTTTTACTACCTACATGTTTATGAGTATGTGTTCGGAATGTCATCATAGACATATTGACAACGAACACAAAATAACACAAGAAAAGACTCGATCATAGAATTCAAATTGGCCACTTTACAGACCGTACTATTTCGACTCAATAGCCGACAAACTTATTAATATGTTACATTGCCCTGATATCCCTAGGACTGATAGCTCATCCTTTTCTAAACAACGTGTTGTTCCCAAAAAACTAAGCTCACTGTAGGCAAGCGTGCTTTGTCTGCAGCTGCGCCAACGATCTGGATCCGTAAATAAATCTCAAAATACATTTGTTTGAAATTGCTTTTCCAACATAAATATTCGGCGGTTCCATGCTTCAATGACGACTTTTGCCTGGCCCCATTTATGAATACGCCAAATGAATTTATTTTATTTGTTGCGCCTCTGAGCTTGAATTTTCAATGATATAGGCGCTAAAGAAGTGATACAATTGTTACTATTACTACAATGGAATTCATTGAAAGGAGTAAAATCGAGCGTCTATTTACGGAGTTCTCTTACTAAATCCCCAAACCCTAATAACTTAAACGATATGTGTTAAATCACTCTGCGATGCTGTTCTTTTCTGCATGTTTGATCAAACTGGCCACGTATTATATTCACTTTAAAAGCATTATTGAAGAAAAACAACATTTAAATCCTCTCCATGATAAGCAAGCACTTTGTTTACAATTGGGTCAACGTCAGGCCTGCACTTCGACTAAATTTTGGTTATACTAAAAATATGAAAACGTTAGGCCTATTATAATATCACACGTCTACAGTTTGGTTTGTTTATGTGAAAATTAGCATTAATTTATGATCATCCGTTAATACATTCGTGTGGCTCGCCTACTCAAATAGTACTAAATTATGCAACCACTAAGTTTTGACTACATTTTGGAGGGGGCTTATGCTATCCCCCCCAACAAAAAGACACAGCACGAAGTGCACACACCTCTTCTAAATAATAGGGAGGTAATCTTATTATTGCGTCGATGACCTTACATTCAACAAGATTCTATGGACGGACTGGCGCAATGATCAACATGGCTGCTCTAGATGACAGCAAGACCTATCGTCCTACTTGTACTCTGGTCGCTAGGTGGCAGCACGATAGTGGCTATCACACCTATCTCCAAACATATTTGGCGGTGATCTCCGATCCCTTATTTCTGACGCCTGTGAGTTAAGGTGAGTTACGGTTATAGTTAGGCTTCTAGTAATTACGTAGTTGATCGGACTCCACTCTGTTATTTTATCAAAAATTACTAACTGTGTACATTGACCCTCGTTGTTCCACGCGGTGTTGTCTGGAACCTAGTTGATCGTTAGATGGCAGCATGGTTCACACGTTTTGCGTCCACTACAAGTATCATAGTCTCGATTACTTTTACGGCCCATCATATCCGCCTGGAAACGTTGAGCTTTGTGTTTGTGGCAGTCATGGCGACATTACCTCAGAATAAGGTGGAGAAACTGATTGGCTCTCAGGCCGAATGTGAAATAAAAATTAAACAATAATACAATTTTATCAGATAATACAACATTATAAAAATAATATTCAATATTAAACTTGTACTGAAACATGCCACACACGAAATTAACACAAATTAAACGTATTAGTTGTTATTTTAAATCTCATTTTTTTCTACTTTTACTTTTTTCTATAGATAATTTATAGCAAAACCATACATAGTATACAAACATTAATTATTATTACACACGTAACCCTGTGAATAAATCCCAAAAACATTGATGCATTAGTCGATGATGATGGGATTACATATATAAGCAAAGCATATGTGTGAGCAGACTATCTTCTCTGCGAAGTTAGGCAACCAAGCGATAGTCGGTTAAGCGAGCTGCTTCTGGTGTACATGAGTCATTAGTAGATTTTGTGTATAATTATTATAGGTATCATAGTCATATTCCTATTAAAAATGTTTGATATGCTTAAAATTTAATGCAGTGCCTATTTGATTATTTGAATAATGTTTCACAATAATGTGCACATATAAAGCAACATTATTGTTACTTGGAATGAATTGCTATAGTCAGCAGAACTGCGCAGTGAAAATATTGCGCCATCAAAATGAAAGAGTTCAAACCAAACAAAGTTGTCTTGTTTGCGAAACCCGCACAGGCAAACACTCCTTGGTGAGTCTCCACCAATAGTAAACGTAATTACATCAGCCAAGATGTTTGTCATTTTGTAATTTCTAACTAACTATGCGGCGTACAGCACTTCTTCTTGCGAAGGTTCGTCGGTTTTCAGTCCATATTCAAACTGTTTACTATCATTGTTGGGACTAGGGCTTTTTCTGTAGCTGCGCCAACTCTTTGGAATATGACTTTCTATTGTTTTCTTCCAGTTGAATTTTATTCTAAAGTCCGCCATTATTTACTAACATACCTTTATGACCTTGCCTGTCCAGCACAGCACCCTGGCGTATGAATCAGTCTGTAGACAACGGGAATTATTTCACTCTGAGCTCGACCAACCCTGTCGTCCTGATTCGCCCCTGAGCTTGTTTTTCAAGGATTTAGACGCAATAGAAGTTGTTATTATTATTATAAGTAGCATTCGTCGATGACGTTTTAGCGTTGTGACACAACAATTGAATTCACTCTATAGCCTCCCTCCCCTGCCCGCAATATATTAATTAAGGATCGTTATAAAACGAAGCCAAGACTAGTGTCTCCCGACAGAAATGTGCAACTTGGTAACACAATATTGACATCGCTTCCTAAAAAGCCATTAAAAAGGTATCTACACATAACTAAATGAATACATAAAATAGATAAATGCTTAAATAAATCAGCACTGCGACATAAAACTGAACTGATTGAAGACTGAGTCATGGCATGTCACTGATCAAGTGTCTCACTGCCCGCGGATAAAACTGTTGTTACATATAGTGGTTCCGGTCGTAACGTTTGCGGGCTGTATGTAGTAACTATTGCTCGGAGACACCCGTCGGTCGTAACGTTTGCGGGCTGTATGTAGTAACTCTTGCTCGGAGACACCCGTCGGTCGTAACGTTTGCGGGCTGTATGTAGTAACTCTTGCTCGGAGACACCCGTCGGTCGTAACGTTTGCGGGCTGTATGTAGTAACTCTTGCTCGGAGACACCCGTCGGTCGTAACGTTTGCGGGCTGTATGTAGTAACTATTGCTCGGAGACACCCGTCGGTCGTAACGTTTGCGGGCTGTATGTAGTAACTCTTGCTCGGAGACACCCTTCGGTCGTAACGTTTGCGGGCTGTATGTAGTAACTATTGCTCGGAGACACCCGTAACGTTTGCGGGCTGTATGTAGTAACTATTGCTCGGAGACACCCGTCGGTCGTGACGTTTGCGGGCTGTATGTAGTAACTATTGCTCGGAGACACCCGTCGGTCGTAACGTTTGCGGGCTGTATGTAGTAACTATTGCTCGGAGACACCCGTAACGTTTGCGGGCTGTATGTAGTAACTATTGCTCGGAGACACCCGTCGGTCGTAACGTTTGCGGGCTGTATGTAGTAACTATTGCTCGGAGACACCCGTAAAGTTTGCGGGCTGTATGTAGTAACTCTTGCTCGGAGACACCCGTCGGTCGTGACGTTTGCGGGCTGTATGTAGTAACTCTTGTTCGGAGACACCCGTCGGTCGTAACGTTTGCGGGCTGTATGTAGTAACTATTGCTCGGAGACACCCGTAACGTTTGCGGGTTGTATGTAGTAACTATTGCTCGGAGACACCCGTAATGTTTGCGGGCTGTATGTAGTAACTATTGCTCGGAGACACCCGTCGGTCGTAACGTTTGCGGGCTGTATGTAGTAACTATTGCTCCGAGACACCCGTAACGTTTGCGCGCTGTATGTAGTAACTATTGCTCGGAGACACCCGTCGGTCGTAAGGTTTGCGGGCTGTATGTAGTAACTCTTGCTCGGAGACACCCGTCGGTCGTAACGTTTGCGGGCTGTATGTAGTAACTATTGCTCGTAGACACCCGTCGCACCAGTTTCTGATGTTGCATCACGAATGGCAACATTTCGGGAAAAAACTTGCTGACATACTTGCGCATGTGGATGAATATAGGCCTAACCCTATATAGTTAAAAAGTCAGCCATAGAGGCATTACGTGGTTCGCTGGATAACTTCAACCAGTCCACCAACACCAATCCTGAATAAACACTTTTGAATGTGTCAGCAGAACACGTAGGCACGTTTTGTGTCAACTTCTGACATTTCCTTAATCAAGCCAATATGGCTCAATACGACTTGGTCAGTGATCCGTTTGTTTCATATGCACAGACATACGCCACGAAACCGTTGGTGATCTACGAATACATGTTATGGGGAATGTTTGCCCATTACCAAGGGCCACTTGTCCTTGTCTCTTCCTATCCTCGCATTAAAGTTTCCTATCAGCAGTAGCTTATCTGTACGAGGGATGCCACTGAACACACTTGCCAGCTGGTTGCAGAAGGCCTCCTTTTTTCATCTGGGTTTGTCATTGTTGGAGCGTACACGCTGATAATTGTAGCAAAGTTGTCCTCGCTCATAGGTAGACGCGTCGTCATGATTCTGTCACTTACTGGCCGTGTACTTTCTGATAGCTTTGTGACGATATCCTTTTTGATAGCAAGGCCCACTCCGGCCTCCCTTCGTTCTCCTTCGGGTTTGTCACTCCAGAAAAAAGAGTATTCCAAGTCGTTGAGACTACCAGACTCTGAGAACCTTGTTTCGCATAGGGCGGCGATGTCGATGTTGTATTTTGCAAGTTCCATTGCTACTAGTGCCGTACGTCTTTCTGGTCGGTCAGCGGCTGCTGGGTCGAGGAGAATCGAAGAAGATGAGGTCGAGCAGCGCGGTCCTTGGTAACCCGGGCGATGGCCGATCCGGTGTGGTGATTCGTGCAGTTGCACATTTCATTGGAAGTTGCCAGCAAAAAGTGTTGAAGAGCTGCTGGTTTTTGCAAGTTACTAGCGGCTCTCTCTGTCTCTGTCTCTGTCTCTGTCTCTGTCTCTGTCTCTGTCTCTGTCTCTGTCTCTGTCTCTGTCTCTGTCTCTGTCTCTGTCTCTGTCTCTGTCTCTGTCTCTGTCTCTGTCGCCACGGGTCGTTTCTGATTAAACTGTACCCACAATGAACGACTACTTGACAAACGCAACCAGCGACCACACACATTGTTCATGCGATCGTTGCTTTCACCTGTTAGCAGCCGACCGGATTTGTGCTGAACTGAGGCATACATTGACATACATAAACGACAGCATAGTATTCTTTGCAATGGCATAGTTATTCAAATGGGTTGTATTTTTTTTTTTTTAATTTCGTGGCCGATATAGATTGCAGAAAATCGAAAACGCACTCTTGTAGTTGTAAACATATTTGGATACTCATGATTTCTAGTCAATTAGAAAATGTGCTTGTTTGTCCTGCAGATGTAGCAACACATCGATAACACAAGAGAAACGAAAGTTACAATAAATATAGGGCCTAAAGCGTGTTGACTCACTCGTGTTATCGTCCGAAATATAACATGATTTAGAAATATCGAAATTATGTTTTGTTCGACGATGTGGCATTGATTGTATTTTTAAACAATATTTATATTACCTAAACGATGTTTTAACAATAATAACTAAAACAATAATATATAAGTATTATTTTTAAATGCAACAAAACCTTTTTTACTATTTCCCATACATTAATGTATCACTATTGTTGTTATGGAATTTGTATTGTATTTTATGACTAATAGGTAATTTTAGTTAATTATGTAGACATGTATTTTTTTTATTTTTTTTTTAAATATTACGTGTGGGTAGTATCCTTCTTATTGTATAAAGGTTTAATAGCAGTATGTTTTGAAGCGCCACAAACAATTATGGATGTGGCGCAATATGAAATAAAATATTATTATTACATTATAATAAAACTTAAGCTGGTTAATTATTATTATATTATTTATAATGAATTAAACTAATTCGCACGTGCGCACAAACGCGCCATCTAACACTATTTGGTATAAAGCTAACTTATAATAGCGAGTTTACGGTAGCCGAAGTTGTCGATTTGCCGTCCGTCGAGATATGTGCGTTTCTTTTGTTAAATTTCGTCGGTAGAGGAACGCAAGTGAAATTTTCTTTGTGACGTAGAATATGTATATGTATTTGGGGAGATGTTTGGCGGCTGTTGGTGGTCGTTTTAATGGTTAGGTTAATCCAAACCGGTCGTCTGACATCCGCACTGTGCCTGTAGCAGTGACTGTCAATTCCAACGAATTCACTCGTCCACTGTGTCAGTTCTAGTAGTTTTAAAGGGTAACAAAACAGACACCTCACATATACTGTCTTTCCCTGTATTGTTGCTACAACCGTATGAGGAACAGTGTGGCATATTGCTGTCGCGGTTTCGTTGCAAACAGACGTAAGACACGTTTAACGAACCGCTTTGCTATCTTTTGTTATGACAGCGGAAGGAGCAAATGTCCCGGTAACGTATTTTTCAATGTGCTGATAGAAGTTGGTTTTTGATTGGCTGCAGCAACCAAAATGGTCCCGTTTATGGCGTCGGTGGTTTCGCTAGATTTTTCAACGTTCAGACCATTTTCTGAGTAAACCACTGATGTTAAAAATGTGATTGTACATGCAAATGGTTAGTTTGTGTTAACTATTTTAGGTGCATAACACGAAACCGTTGCCTTTTTGTCTTTAAACAGGTCTGCTGAACATCGGCAGAGCATCCCATACGGATTTGTGGGGCTAAAACGTGCTGCCACCTCACGGAGCCTGGGTAATCGAATACAGTCGGCGTCGCCATGTCGGCGGGGTCAGACGATGGATGACGGTGATGTGCTTTAAATTGTGACATACATTCCAGAATAATTAAGTCGACCGGTTGCGACGGGTGGTGGTTTTCCAGTGCACACGACCTACAACAAAATCGTCTATGGCGCGTGTTGGTTAATTTCGAGTTAGACCATGACGACGGTAAACGACTCGGGGAAATTGACTGCCAATCTCATAGATACGGATGGAGAGAAGCCAGCATATATCGTCCTGCCTTCCAGTCCCTACTCAGAAGTCTTATCGCGGTACGTGTGGCCGCCGCTGTGTATGACGGGACTCGTCGGTAACACGCTCGTGCTGCTCGTGCTGAGGCGGGCCGGACTCGTGCGGACGTCGGCCAACGTCTACTTGAGCGCCCTGGCCGTCGGTGACAGTCTCGTGCTGATGGTCGCCACAGTGGCGGCCTACCCAATGTATGGATGGGGTTGGTTCTTCTATTTCACGAATATGTTGGCGTGTCGTCTTACGTGGACGATACACGAAACATTAGTAGACGCCTCAGTTTGGCTCATTGTCGCGTTCACTGTCGAGCGCTGCGTCGTCGTCCGCTTCCCGCTACTCAAGCTACGACTGTGCACCCCGCGCAACGCCGGCTTGTGCTGCGTGTCGCTGTTGGTGCTCGCCTTCCTCAAGAACATCGACTTTTTCTTCATGTTAAAGATTGATGGGAGGGATATAGCATAAGTTTGCCATGCCAAACTATTAGGTGTGACCATTTCTCAGGATTTGACATGGAACAAACACGTGGATAATATAAATGCAACAAATCTCGTAGTGTCTCGCATCGGTTTCTCAATTCGAGTTGGAATTCGATCTTCTTTGATCCCATTCGTTTGGCATCTCCTCTTGGTAGCCTCTTGGTCATCGATTTTTTCCTTTCCATCTCTACGTCCAGTTTGATGTTGCGTCTAACCAGTCTGTGGTCACTCCCAATGTTGACTGTTACGTCTGTGACGATGTCTGGCCTGTTTGTTAGGATGTCAATTTCGGTCTTCGTTACGCCGTTTGGGCTTTTCCACGCCCATCTCCCCCGTGCTTCTTCTGGAACATGGTACTCGCGAATTTTTACCGTCATGTTACCTATTCAACTACTTAACTTGGTTTAAATGCAAGTGAATTGTATCATTAAAAATAATTTAACATAAAATGGCGAGAATACCGAACCAAAACATATTCTTTGACGTCATAAAGCAACAACGGATATTTGGATGTCCGATTAAACAATTTTGACATATGCAATTAAAGGAGAATTTATTAAATGTGTGTTTTGACTTGAGGTGTTGCTGTTGCGACCACTCCTCACGCTATGTCACCGACACACAATTTCATACATCATCTCTCTATTACATTTCCAAATCGTTGTCAACACTTCGACGGAACTTGTTTCTAACACGTGACGGGATCTGGTGAATCACAGCCGTCGTCACAACTACTCCCTGGACCCAAATGCGGCACACTGCGACCAACTCGCACCGGAAGTGAGCACCCGTCAAACTGTACAGGAGGAAGTTGTTCGCGTGATTGACGTACCGCAGGAGTACCAGAGAGTTCGCCACGTCTGGCTGCTTGCGTGGAGCCGACGGGTCAATGGCGAGATACACGTCTTGAGGAACGACACAAAAGATGTAGGCGATCGACACGCCAAGGCACATGAACGTCGTTCGTTTAACGGAGTTTCCTGCAACCGTTTGCATGTTGGAATGACACTGCCGGAAACTGTGGAAATCCACCTTCGATAAACTTTGATATACCAATAATAATCGTAGCTGATATAACATACGTCGCGACTAAAGTTGTACATAATAATATAATAATACAAGTTTTATTAACAACTCAACTGAGTTGGATTGACATTACAATAGGTTACAATTAACTCATCAAAACATCATACAAATACAATAGAAATACATTTGATACCGCAAATCATACCGTATCAATAGCCTTTTTACTGACAGTTGTATAAACCCACGGTATAAAGGAGTTACGGAATCTATTCGTTCTAGTAACTGGTAACGGGTACACATTTTTTGTCTAATATTATATTCGGTATGTCTTTTGTCAGGCAGCAGATAATTTAATCTGTGTGTGCCGACTTTAATTTTATCAAAATATTTTTGATAAATGCTGTCCCGTCTTACATTCAACGTATCCAGGTTAACACGTTTAAGAATCTCCGCGTAACCCAATCCAGGAAAAATAGGTTTTAGTGCCTTTTTTGTATAACTTCAATATGTCAGACAAATATTGGGGCAAGTTAGTGTGCCATACAGGACATGCATATTCTAGAACTGGTCTCACCACACTAACATATACACTGACCAGATTTTCCTGTGTAATCCCTGCACGCTTTAATTGATATAACATGTACAAGCGTTTACTAGCCTATTTCACAATATTATCCACGTGTTTGTTCTATGTCAAATCCTGAGAAATGGTCACACCTAATAGTTTGGCATGGCAAACTTATGCTATATCCCTCTGTAACATGAAGAAAAAGTCGATGTTCTTGAGGAAGGCGAGCACCAACAGCAACACGCAGCACAAGCCGGCGTTGCGCGGGGTGCACAGTCGTAGCTTGAGTAGCGGGAAGCGGACGACGACGCAGCGCTCGACAGTGAACGCGACAATGAGCCAAACTGACGCGTCTACTAATGTTTCGTGTATCGTCCACGTAAGACGACACGCCAACGTATTCATTAAACTGAACAACCAACCCCATCCATACATTGGGTAGGCCGCCACTGTGGCGACCATCAGCACGAGACTGTCACCGACGGCCAGGGCGCTCAAGTAGACGTTGGCCGACGTCCGCACGAGTCCGTCCCGCCTCAGCACGAGCAGCACGAGCGTGTTACCGACGAGTCCCATCATGCACAGCGGCGGCCACACGTACCGCCATAAGACTTCTGAGTAGGAACTGGAAGGCAGGTCGATATATGCTGGCTTCTCTCCATCCGTACCTATGAGATTGGCAGTCAAGTTCCCCGTGTAGTTTACCGTCGCCATGGTCTAAGTCGAAATTAACCAACACGCGCCACAGACGTAACCAACACGCGCCACATTTCGTTGTAGGTCGTGTGCACTGGAAGACCACCACCCGCCGCAACCGGTCGACTTAATTATTCTGGAATGCATGTCACAATTTAACGCACATCACCGTCATCCATTGTCTGACCCCGTGTGCGACACAGTCCGCCGACAGAGCGACGCCGACTGTATTCGATTACCAAGGCTCCGTGAGGTGGCAGCACTTTTTAGCCCCTCAAATGCGCCTGGGAAATTAATGCTCGGCCAAAATTGACACCAGGACGGCCTTATCCCAGATTAGGATAGAGATGCTGATTGGTTTTCAGGCCAACTATGAAATAAACACTAAAATAGTATACTTTTGCGATTGCGACCTATGGGTGCATTTTAATAATAATATTTATGCAATATGGTCAACTCACCCCTGACGACAGGGATGCCAAGAACATAATAACAACATAATGCAATTTGACCCTAGTAACCGGGCAGTTATTATTTGAATCCTTAATAGCCATTAGCACATTGAGAATAATGACATTTTCATTGCTCTGTCAACTTGCACGGTGGTGTATAAAATTTGAAAAACAAGCGGAAATATTGATTGATAAGTGTTATTCTTGTGTTAAGGTTATTCATAAAGTTGTACTGGACATATATTGAGTAGTAGTTTTGGTTAAAGTTTGTTAGTTAACAGTATTTTTTGAACAGATTAGTATAGTGGGTGATAATAGGGTAATCTAGGCTTCGACAAATTGTAAATAAGATTGAGCAAATCTCTTTATTTGACATAGTATATAAGAGATAAAGCAATAAGAGTAACAACTACATTTGTAAGATAATACTGTGAATAGGTATCATTGTTATTAAAAATAAACAAGCGTTTTAGTAGGAAACCCTTGTTTGTTTATATAGGTAGTGTCCAACGTTTCCGCTAGGGAACGGTACCAGTACAGACTAAACTTATTGTTCATGGTAGCGTAGGTAGTAAGTTGTTTATAACATAAAGTGTGCTGCAGTTGCTGTACACAATAAACAAACAGTCCTTCTAAAGACTAAGTTGGTTTAAACTAAGAGTTGATTTTGACAAATCGTAATATGGCACCTGGCAAGCGGCAAGTGAAGGCAAGGAGGCACTTGGTGTGTAACCACTGCCACAGCTTGGTGGATTTTGCCGTATCGGGGTGCGGAAAAACTTGGTCAGAGACAACGGAGGAAGGGTTTACGTTCCAATGTTTAGGGTGTTGGAAAGTGGACTGTCTGACAGCAGAGTTAGCTAGGCTAACGGATATTGTGACGGGGATGGAGAGTGGAGGGAGGGTGATTGCAAGGACAACAAATGGAGAAAGAACAACAGGAAACATGACATGCAGGAAGGTGACAGGGGAGAAAGTGACAGTAGAGAAGGAGGGAGGGACAAGGGGACAGGAGTTGAGAGAAGTAGATGCGACAGGAGGAAAGACGAATGGAAGAAAGGAAGTGAGAGGTGATGTGACCAAACGGAAGTCAATAACAAGGACGATGACAGGAAGAAAAGAGACCGGAAAGAAAGGAACAACAGAGAAAGCGGCAGGGGGAAAAGTCAGCAACCAGGGAGATGCAAAACGGAGGAGCTACTCTGAAGCAGTGATCGAGGGGGCATTGAGAACAGAAAGGGTATTTATGGGAGACTCCATTTTGCGAAAGACATTCAGGACATTAAGCAAAGGAGAAGACGTTGTTGTTTGTCTTCCGGGGGCTAGGATAGAGCATGTGACTGAACGGGTAGAGAACGTATTGGGGCATGGCCAAGGGGGGTCTATATCAGTACCTGTAGGGACGAACAATGCAGACAGGGATGAACAACCAGGATAGTAAAGAGATACAGAGAGTTGGTAGAGACACTGAAGAAGACGAGAGTTGAACAGATCATACTCTCAGGAATCTTGCCAGTGATGAGGGGAAGGGGAACAACATTTAGAAACTGCAAGAGGATGGCAATTAACGCACTATTAGAGCAGATGTGTGAAGAAGAAGGAGTTGGATTTGTAGATTTGTGGGATATTTTGTTGGGAAAGAAGACATGTAATGAGAGATGGCCTCCATCTAAGCGGAAAGGGCGCAGAGTGTTCTCCGAGAACCTTCTTCGATCGATGGACAATGGAACAGGTTGCAACTTTTTAAACTAGTTTCGCAGGGGGGATACACAGAGAAGCCAAATACTAGAGGCATAGATAAAGATAGCAAAAAGACATCAGCAAAGAACAGCCTGGAAAGCCCTACGGAATTTGGTTATAAATGTGTTTGTTTAAATGCAAGGAGCATAATAAACAAAAGAAATGAACTAAACATTATGGTAGAAGATATTGACCCTCACATAATAGGTATAACTGAATCTTGGGCACACCGATATATCAAGATGCCGAATTAGGAATGACAGGGTATGTAATGTTTAGGAAAGATAGATTAGGAAGAAGGGGAGGCGGAGTTATTTTATATATTAAAGAATCCATCCAAGCTTATGAAATAAAATTAGAAAAAGAAGCAGAATGTGAAGAAGCTGTCTGGTGTAACATAGTTACAGGAAATTCAACATTAACTGTTGGGTTAGTGTATCGGAATCCAAACATAAGCATGGAAGAGAATGAAAAAATACATAACGCTATCAAAGAAGTGAGTAAACGGGACTGTATTATTATGGGGGATTTTAACCATGGGCATATACAGTGGGCATCTCTACAGAGTACCGGGAGAGAGGATCAAGAGTTTTTAAATGTAGTACAAGATAGTTTCCTTTCTCAACATGTGTTAGAAGCAACCAGGGGCGAGAAGGTGTTAGACATAGTATTGAGCTCACAGAAGGAATTTGTTGATAATGTCAAGATATGTGAGCCACTGGGGTGTAGTGATCACAACCAGATACATTTTATCATCAAAGTAAAGGGAGAACGGAATAGAAAAATAAGATACAGGAAAACATAAGATATAAGGACATGAGGGAATATTTAGCAAAGATAGACAGGAATAACACACTGAAGAATAAGACAGCAACAGAATGCTGGAATATTTTAAAGAGTGAAATTGACTGCGTCGTTGACAAATTTGTCCCCTTGAGAAAACAGGGGAAACGGTCAAAGAAGAAACACTTATCGAAGGAAGCCATTAGAAAAATCAAGTACAAGCAAATGGTGTGGAAGACATATAGACATACCGGAAGTGAAGAAGACTATAGCATTTATAAAGAAGCACTTAATCAAGCTACAGCTGAAACTAGAAATTCAAAGAGAAGCTACGAAAAAAAATAGCTTTTAATATAAAACATGACAGCAAGAGTTTTTATGCGTATGTTCGAAGTAAACAGAAAGTTCAGGATAAGGTCGGTCCTCTAGAAGGTAGTGATGGAAACATAATAACAGAGGGATTCTTAATGGCAGAAAACCTAAATGAGTACTTTAGTTCGGTGTTTACCAGGGAAGATATTAGTATATTACCAGTACTTGAGATTAAGTTCGAAGGGAGAGAGTTTGACTATTTAGGACAACTAATAACCCCAACAATGGTAGCTATGAAAATAAGAGATATAAATGATAATAAATCACCTGGAGTGGATGGGATTCCTCCCAAATTACTATTGGAAATTGTAGAACAAATCAGCATACCGCTTGCAACAGTGTTCAATTTGTCGTTAGAGGAGGGAATAGTTCCGTTAGAATGGAAAGAAGAAACATTATACCATTTTTTAAAAAAAGGGTTTTGAGAAACAAGTCGAGAACTATAGACCAGGAGTTTAACATGGGTGATTTGCAAACAAAGAAAGACTAATTAAAGATCACCTGGTTGATTTTCTTGTTAAATATAAATTGATAAACCCATCTCAACATGGGTTTTTAAAAGCGAGGTCATCCCTAACAAATATGTTATTTTTTTTGGAAGAGGGCCCAAAGTGGGTAGATGAGGGATCACCAGTAGATATAATCTATTTAGATTTTAAAAAACCCTTTGAAAAAATGCCAACCAAAGACTACTACTTAAACTAAACCCCCATGGCATAGGAAATGGAATGATCAACTGGATAAAAAAATGGCTTATTGATAGAAGACAAAGAGTAGTATTGGGGGAGGTTTCAAACGGGAAACGGTTTTGGTGGAGTACCGCAGGGATCAGTACTGGGACCTATTTTATTCTTAATATATATCAATGATTTGGATGATGATATAACAAGCAAGGTGTTGAAGTTTGCGGACGACACAAAACTGTTAAAAATTAAAAGTGATGCAGATAGACAGCATTTACAAGATGATTTTAATAAGTTGATAGAATGGTCTGAGAAGGGGCAAATGCTTTTTAAATTTTTGAAAGGAAGTGCCTTCCACAGGAATGGGAATGAAGATGCACAATATACAAGGGTGGTATGACTAAATACTACCTAAAAGGAAAAGGACGTAGGGTTAACTATAGTGCATGTGGAATTGCAGCAGCAAAGGGGAAACCAAATTCTTGGATTAATTAGGCGAAATATGGGTACAAAAAAAAAGAACTAATAATCCCCTGTAAAAACAATAGTTATGCCTCACTTAGAATATTGTATAAAAATGGAGGCCATATCGCAAGAAGGATATTGATATGCTAGAAAGAGTACAAAGGAGAGCAACCAAAATGATACAAAAACTCAGGAATATTAGTTATGAAATGCGTCTAAAAGAATTGGTTTAACAACACTAGAAACCAGAAGATTGAGAGGAGATCAGATTGAGGGGTTTAAAATATTGAATGGATATGAAAATATTGACAGAAATATTTTGTTCACAGTCAAGGAAGAGAGAAGGACTAGAGGACATGGAGTTACATTAGCAAAGAAGCAGTGTAGACTAGATATTAGAAACTTTTCATTTTCACAAAGAACAGTAAACGAATGGAATAGATTATCAGCTGATTGTGTAGGTGCTAGTAGTGTTAATATATTTAAAAATAAAATCGACATATACCTAAGACGGGCGGGGTATACTTAAATAGATATGTTGGACTCTCGATAAGCCAAATGGCTTCCTAGTCCACCTGCCATCTAGAGTTGAATCTCTAGGTGGCAATCTTGTTAAATCTTGTTAAAACTCATATGCTGCAGCCAGCACATTTACAATAACTATTTACCTATTCGTCATATTACCTATTCAACTACTTAACTTTAACTACTTAAATGCAAGTGAATTTTATCATTAAAATAATGTAACATGAAATGGCGAGAATAGAAAACCAAAACATATTCTTTGACGTCATAAAGCAACAACGGATACTTGGATGTCCGATTAAAATGTTGACATATGCAATTAAAGGAGAATTTATTCACAGACGTAACAGTCAACATTGGGAGTGACCACAGACTGGTTAGACGCAACATCAAACTGGACGTAGAGATGGAAAGGAAAAAATCGATGACCAAGAGGCTACCAAGAGGAGATGCCAAACGAATGGGATCAAAGAAGATCGAATTCCAACTCGAATTGAGAAACCGATACGAGACACTACGAGAACTAGACGACATCGACACCATGAGTGAAGTCATCAAAAACATTATCCAACAAAGCGAGGCCAAGAGTAGCTAAGGTAATTAACAAGCCACAGAGTCGAGGATGTCGTCACCAACACGAGCCCTGATGACGAAACGACGAGTAATGGCAACAATAAACAATGAATAGAGTACGCAGAAATATGCAAGATCATCAAGAGAAGACATCAGGAAATACATCCAAGAGATCTATGAGAAAGGATCGTGGCATCAAAGAGCCTGAAGAAAGTACGAAGAACGCATAGTTAGGCCAAGACAGACTGATCACACTCCTGGAAAGCAGACAAGGGAAACCGTGATCAAGATAAGATCACAGAACGAATAGAGGAACTCTACACCCAGCTATACGACAGTGAAGAGAGTACCATAATCCACAATCCAAAAGAGGTACCAGAGATAACACTATGGGAGGTGGAAGCAGCACTAAGAGATATGAAGACTGGGACAGCAACCGCAACGACCATTTAAACATCGAGCGAGACATTGAAAGCAGGAGAAGATACCATCCGAAGCATTTTCTAATTTCATAAATGTTATCAGAAAGAACCGGAAATAATAATTTTCAAGAAGGGGAAAAAGAAAGACCTCAATAATTACAGACCGATATGTCTACTATCAAACATCTATAAAGTTTCACAAAAATACTAACGAAAAGGCTAGAGAAGACACTCGACGAAAACCAGCCACGAGAGCAAGCTAGTCTCAGAAGCAGATACTCAACGACAGACACATCCACGTCGTAAACCAGTTGATGGAGAAGTGCAGATAATAATATAATATCCCACTCAGCATCGCATTCGTCGACTCCGAGAAAGCCTTCGACTCAGTGCAAACTCAAGCAGTACTGACCTCGCATCAAGAACAGGGGAAAGAAGATGTGTACATCGAACTCCTGGAGGAAATCTACACCAACAGCTCGATGACAGTCCACTTGCACAAAAAGCAGCAACATCAACATCAGGCAAGGAGTACGACAATAGATACCATATCGCCCAAGCTGTTCATTGCTGCAATCAAAAGCATATTCTGTCGACTGACTTGGGAAATCAGAGGCTTGAAGAGGGACGGCGAATATCTTAGGCATCTTCGTTTCGCCGACGATATGCATATATGCGCTAATACATCACATGAGCTACAATAAATGCTACAGGAATTAGCTGATGAAAGTGAAAATCAGGGTCTGAAGATGGACAAGTCGAAGACAAAGGTGATGATGGAAAACGACACACCAATATATGTCAACAACACTCAGATCGAGAACGTTGAAAGCTACACATACCTGGGATAGAGATACAGCACCAGAGACAAAAACCAAGACAAGGGGATTCAGAGACGAATCACTGCCGGATGGACAGCATTAGCCAAGCACCGCGACATCTTCAAGTGTAACATTGGAACATGCATGAAGAGACAAGTATACAACTCATGTTAATGTCCAACAAACACATACGCCGCGGAAACATGGGCACTCACCGCCTAAGCAAAGAACAAGCCAGCAGCCGCACAAGCAAAGATGGAAAGGAGTATGTTAAACCACGGACTTATATGCACTGGACTGCTGTCTCCGGGTTCAAGGCCGCTAGAGTAGCGCAGCAAGGTCAACCTAGCACAAGATGTATAAGTTACTTCCGGTTGTCTGGGGTTTCCCGGCAATTTCGCAGTTGACCGCAGGAAAACATCGTTTTAATAAGACATTTGGATAAACTCTTACATGACACGTATGTTTAATAAAACCCTTAGCAAATACATTGTTTGGAAAGTTTTTTTGAGTGAAGTATTGACGATTTTAAAGGCTAAAATGCGTTCCCCAAAAAATCATCGACCCAACTTGGCAACTACGAAGTACTAGTCCGTGTTGCAATTTATCAGTAAATGAAACCGTGGCTGCTTCGGTGGTTGGGGCAAACCAGACTGGGGAAAGGGAAACAATTCATCAGTTTTAATCAAAATGAATGACTTGGGATTTGTTACAGCCACGAGATGGACTTTAGGACCAGGGCCAACAGTATACAGATGGTCCCGAGACAACCCTCCACACCCCATGATCGTTACGGAAAATATAGTAGGTAGCCCTGCTGTAGGCACTTCAAAAAAATTACCACAGGATTTAGGCTTAAATGAAAGGTAATAATTTAAAATTTTTAAATTTAAAAAAAAAAAAATTTCCCCAAATTTGTGTATTCTTATAAGGGTAAAATAAGCTCATTTTTGTTTCTGTTGATAAATATTCGAATAAGTGTTTTTAAAATGGCATAACGTTGTAATTTATAGAACTATTAAAATATTGTTTGCAACTTTTTAAAAATACATTGAATGGAGTGATAAATTTTCAATACTGATTTTTTTTTCATACTAATTAATCCAGTTAATTAGCTAATATTAGTTAAGTAGTGCACCAAGTTAACAGGCCGAAACTTTCTAATTAAGACCACCGAGTCCATAAATATGAAGATATTTATACATATTATTATGAGTGTGCATAACCACATTTATTACGAGAATAAATATATATTAACTAGTCATGTAAAAAAAATTAGTTAATAGGTGATAATTGGCATATAATATATATTAACTAGTCATGTAATAATAAATTAGTTAATAGGTGATAATTAGCGGCAACCTCAACAGACAGAAATTTTTTTTGTAAAATGCCACAATGTCCATGAATATGTTTATATTATATAAACATGAAATTTGTAAAACCACCTTACTTATGGTAAGAGATATAAATTAAATAATTATGTAATAAAAAATCATTAATAATAAATTAATGAATAAATCAATATATAATTAGCAGCCGTACTTTGTATATACACATGAATAAAGGGCCATAATGTCCATAATTATTAAGACATGTCCACATTAATTATGGTAGTAAATATACATTAGCCAGACATTTCATATTAACACCAACTTAATTAATAAGTTAAAATTGGCTAATGTTAGCATGCTAACTCGGAAAAGGGTTATGTTTTGATGAAAGCCAGCAGTAAATAATTATGAAGTAAATATAATTTATGCAATGTTTAGAACCATATGAAATATTATGATCAACCATCAATAAATACATGTCATTAAATAAAAACTTTATTAATAAATATTATCTAAATAACAAATCAACAGATTAATGCATGACAATGAAGCACAGTTGTCATACTTCACTTTTTTATGGGTGACCGTGTGTTTACAGGTTGACAAATACTGCAGGCTCAGTAGAGACCAGTAATAAATGTTTACCATTTCATAATATTCTGCATTTCAACATGAACTTGATGAAGTAATGTTTATAAATGTTAACAGTGTTTCTCACCGACTCCAACATCTCGTGTGCCAAATGCTGCTTTCTGGGTTCCCCTCCATAGGGTAAAGTGCACGGTGAAGAAGCTGCTCACATTACTCCACCTCACAAATCTTTTTGCAAATTACAATATTCTGCAAGATCTACGCAGGAATGTTCATAATCCAGTGTGTCCTGTGTCTACAGAAACCATCTAATTCCATTTGTTTGTAATTAAGTGTAATGTGTCAATTCAGGGTAAATTGTGTAACATTATTTAGTGTATGCAGATGATGCCTATGATATATTGACGACTTTGTAGGCTATGTCCCTTTTAACTACTACCTTCACAGTTAACTGACAGATAGTTTTGTTCAGGCAATGAATAATGCTGTGTTCTTGTCTATTAAAACTGCAGTGTATATGTCATGTTCACAGGGACTGTATCTTTAGACAGCGTAGATATGTTGCTGTGTCATCTTCAGCCAGATGAATTTTAATATGCATACACGTAATGTGTGTAACTTTCAGGTGCGAGATTTCTAAAATTTAAACAATTCAAAGTGCATGTAATAACTACAATAATTAATCAAAAAATAGAATTATTGTATATCCATGCCAAGCATTTAAATACATATACTAGAAATAACAAATACACAAATCTTAGTAATGCTTAAATTTCTAGAAGTAAAATCATTATTATTAATTATAATTGGGAATAGTTGTAGTGATATTTTATTCACAATAATAAAACAGGATCAGAATAAATAAATTGCACATGAACAATCATCAAAATATAAATAACACAAATCAATAATAAATACAAGCGAATGGCAGTAAATATTGAAAACAGTTATCAATGCCTAACTGGGCTTGGGCCTAGGCCAAGCAAGGGCTGGTATAAACTGACAGCACAGAATGAAAATCGGTTAAATGATCGGGTGTTGTTAAACTGGTTGAGATTAACAAATTATTATGAATATTTAAACATTACATATAATTCCAATCTATGAACTTACACCCATAGCAAGACTAGTTAAAACTTGCGTCACTTGCCCCAAAAAAAAAGTTAGCCTTGCCCTTCGGTATTGTTTTCGCCATTACGCCGACACCCCGATGCATATTATACGTCATGTACGACGAAAATAGAATTAAATAAACCATTTAGAACTACACTGGAGATAGCCATAACATTTACCAAACTAGGTACAGTCATCGTTTAGGAAAATTATCACTATTATTGAATTAAACAGTTATATTCACCGCAAGAATCCTGTCGATGTTTGGCATCTCCATCTCAGTGGCTAGTAGACCGGAAGTGGGGAGTACATCTAGTGCGCTCGTGACCTTTGCAGCCAACTCCGCCGCTCGCGAAGCGCCGCGAGCGGCGGAGACAGCAGTCCAGTGCATATAAGTCCGTGGTTAAACGTCATATACCGGGACACTGTGGTCCACGTGCTTATTAGAACATGTAAACAGCGACGCTCGAGCGATTAGGCGTCGAACTCTGTTTATCAGTAAATGAGCATAGCAGCAATTACCGTGACATACATATCGTGTGTACAACGCATTTGTACAACGCGGACTAACCTAAATGTGTGGCGTGAAGGTTTTTTAATGTAACGTTTTAAGCCAAGGCAGTGAGATGTTTTCGCCAGTAATAGCCAATTGCCCAGTATCTATCGCCGGAAGCATGACTCATTTGTTCACGCAAAATATGGCAATTGTTGTGTTCAGTGTTAACCTTTAAAAT